>LJIJ01002671.1:0-24744 GCA_001718145.1 Orchesella cincta
CTTTCGGAATTGAGAGCACGGTTGAGGACGAGATTCGATTAGATTAGAGGACGTGTGGTCGATAATTGAGGACCTGTTAGGACGTTCTTCGATATTGAGGACTGGTTGAGGAGCTGTTCGAATTGAAGGATGTTGAGGACTGTTCGAATTGAGGACGTTGCTGAGACTGTTGAGGAGCGTTATTGTGAGGATGTGAGACTGTCGAATTGAGGACTGTTGAGGACTGTTCGAATTTGAGGACTGTTGAGGACTGTTCGAATTGAGGACGGTTGAGGACTGTTCGAATTGAGGACTGCTGAGGACTGTTGAATTGAGGACTGTTGAGACTGTCGAATTGAGGACTGTGTTGAGGACTGTTCTTGTTGAGGACTGTTGAGGACTGTTCGAATTGAGGACTTGAGGACTGTTCGAATTGAGGACTGTTGAGGGACTGTTCGAATTGAGGACTGTTTGAGGACTGTTCGAATTGAGGCTGTTGAGGACTGTTCGAATTGAGGACTGTTGAGGACTGTTTGAGGACTGTTGAGGACTGTTCGGAATTGAGGACTGTTGAGGACTGTTCGAATTGAGGACTGTTGAGGACTGTTCGAATTGAGGACTGTTGAGGACTGTTTCGAATTGAGGACTTGAGGACTGTTCGAATTTGAGGACTGTTGAGGACTGTTCGAAATGAGGACTGTTGACAGTGTCGGACTGTTGAGGACTGTTTTGAGGACTGTTGGGACTGGACTTGAGGACTGTTGAGGGACTGTTTTGAGGACTGTTGAGGACTGTTGACTGTTGAGGACTGTTCGAATTGAGGAACTGTTGAGGACTGTTTTGAGGATTGAGGACTGTTGAGGACTGTTCGAATTGAGGACGGTTGAGGAATGTTCGAATTGAGGACTGTTGAGGCTGTTCGATTGAGGATGTTGAGGACTGTTGATTGAGGACTGTTGAGGACTGTTCGAATTGAGGAGGACTGTTGAGGACTGTTCGAATTTGAGGACTGAGGACTGTTGAGGACTGTTCGAATTGAGGACTGTTGAGGACTGTTCGAATTGAGGACTGTTGAGGACTGTTCGAATTGAGGACTGTTGAGGACTGTTGAGGACTGTGAATTGAGGACTGTTGAGGACTGTTCGAATTGAGGACTGTTGAGGACTGTTCGAATTGAGGACTGTTGAGGACTGTTCGAATTGAGGATGTTGAGGACTGTTCGAATTGAGGACTGTTGAGGACTGTTGAGAGGACTGTTGAGGACTGTTTGAGGACTGTTGAGGACTGTTCGAATTGAGGACTGTTGAGGACTGTTCGAATTGAGGACTTGAGGATGTTCGAATTGAGGACTGTTGAGGACTGTTCGAATTGAGGACTGAGGACTGTTCGAGGACTTGAGGACTGTTCGAATTTGAGGACTGTTGAGGACTGAGGACTGTTGAGGAGAGGACTGTTGAGGACTGTTCGAATTGAGGACTGTTGAGGACTGTTCGAATTGAGGATTGAGGACTGTTTTTGAGGACTGTTCGAATTGAGGACTGTTGAGGACTGTTCGAATTGAGGACTGTTGAGGACTGTTCGAGAGGACTGTTGAGGACTGTTTTCGAATTGAGGACTGTTGAGGACTGTTCGAAGGACTGTTGAGGACGAGAGGACTGTTTGAGGACTGTTCGAATTGAGGACTGTTGAGGACTGTTCGAATTGACTGTTGAGGACTGTTGAGGACTGTTGAGGACTTTCGAATTGAGGACTGTTGAGGACTGTTGAATTGAGGACTGTTGAGGACTGTTCGAATTGAGGACTGTTGAGGACTGTTGAGGACTGTTGAGGACCGAATTGAGGACTGTTGAGGACTGTTCGAATTGAGGACTTCGAATTGAGGACTGTTGAGGACTGTTCGAATTGAGGACCTGTTGAGGACTGTGAGGACTGTTCGAATTTGAGGACTGTTTTGAGGACTGCTGAGGACTGTTGAGGACTGTCGAATTGAGGACTGTTGAGGACTGTTCGAATTGAGGACTGTTGAGGACTGTTCGAGAGGACTGTTGAGGACTGTTGAATTGAGGACTGTTCGAATTGAGGACTGTTGAGGACTGTTCGAATTGAGGACTGTGAGGACTGTTCGAGAGGACTGTTCTGTTGAGGATTCGAATTGAGGACTGTTGAGGACTGTTCGAATTGAGGACTGTTGAGGACTGTTCGAATTGAGGACTGTTGAGGACTATTCGAATTGAGGACTGTTGAGGACTGTTCGAATTGAGGACTGTTGAGGACTGTTCGAATTGAGGACTGTTGAGGACTGTTTGAGGACAGGACTGTTCGAATTGAGGACTGTTGAGGACTGTTCGAATTGAGGACTGTTGAGGTTCGAATTGAGGACTGTTGAGGACTGTTCGAATTGAGGACTTGAGGACTGTTCGAGGACTGTGAGGACTGTTCGAATTGAGGACTGAGGACTGTTCGAGGACTGTGAGGACTGTTGAGGACTGAATTGAGGACTGTTGAGGACTGTTCGAATTGAGGACTGTTGAGGACTGTTCGAATTGAGGACTGTTGAGGACTGTTCGAGAGGACTGTGAGGACTGTTGAGGACTGTTCGAATTGAGGACTGTTGAGGACTGTTCGAATTGAGGACTGTGAGGACTGTTCGAATTGAGGACTGTTGAGGACTGTTCGAATTGAGGACTGTTGAGGACGAATTGAGGACTTGAGGACTGTTCGAATTGAGGACAGGACTGTTGAGGACTGTTCGAATTCTGTGAGGACTGTGAGGACTGTTCGAATTGAGGACTGTGAGGACTGTTCGAATTGAGGACTGTTGAGGACTGTTCGAATTGAGGACTGTTGAGGACTGTTGAGGCCGAATGAGGACTGTGAGGACTGTTCGAATTGAGGACTGTTGAGGACTGTTCGAATTGAGGACTGTTGAGGACTGTTCGAATTGAGGACTGTTGAGGACTTGTTCGAATTGAGGACTGTTGAGGACTGTTCGAATTGAGGACTGTGAGGACTGTTGAGGACTGTTTTCGATTGAGGACTGTTGAGGACTGTTCGAATTGAGACGGTTGAGGAATAAATTGAGGAGCTGTTTGATAATGAGGACGGTTGAGGACTGTTCAAATTGAGGACTGAGGAAAAATATTAATATTTTTTTAATTGAAAAATTTATATTTCCGCGCCAAATTCGAATTTTGAAAAACGGACAAGAGTTCCCCCTGGGGAATCAGTCAAGTAGTCTCCAACCAAAATTTCAGCTCAATCCGACAATATTTAGAGGTGTTAATCGTGGTCCCCTTTTGCACTTCAAGTAGCCCAGCACCGTTGTCTCAACTTACCCCAACATGTTGTTGGCTGTTTTTAACCTAGAATTTTACAGGCTTTCATATTATATCATAAAGAGTAGACTTTCAAAACTTCGAGTTTTTTTTGGGTCGAAGTGGCTCGAAACCACTGTATTACACCTATTTAATTTTGCTATAGAAGGCCAACATGGGTATTTCCAAGGGTTCAATTTGATTATCCAACTTGGGCTCAACAAGCATTTGAAATACATATTTAGCAAGCATACTTATTTTTTATTTAATTTTTTTTAAATTAGTTAAATGTATTTTTCATTAAAGTTGTGATTATCACGAAGCGATTTTTCAAACACCAAGTTAAGGAACCCGTTCTACGAGCCAAGCTCACTCCAAACTACGAGCTGGGATGCAAACGAATTGCTTTATCAACTGAATATTATCCTGCATTACGAAACCAAACGTGATCATTGTTAACTCTTCAATTCAGAAAGTTACCCATAGAATTCTATAGTATAGTAAATGCAGATAGTATAGTATAGTATAGTAAATGCAGATGGGACACTCCACAAACCAGACGTAATCATTCTGGCTACTGGTTTTCTTGCACGAGGCTATTTTTCCCCACTGAAAGTCGTTGGAAGAGGAGGGGAAGATCTATATCAGAAGTGGAAAGTTGAAGGTCCGAATGCGTATGTACTTGGGAATTACTTCTCATGCTGCACCAAATTTGTTCTTTTTAGTTGGACCAAATACAGTAATTAAAATAATTCTTTTTTTAAAATCTGGTTGAGAATTAGTTAGCTATTTTATTCCTTCGTTTACAGGCCACTGCTCATAACAGCCTCTTGTTTCAAATGGAATGCCAAGTAGGTTGGGTGGTAAATGCGATAAAGGAGATGGTTCAGAGACAAGCAAGGACAATAACTGTGAAACGAGAGGCGGAAGAAAAGTATATGCAATTTGTGCAATCCAGTTTTGATGGAACTGTGTGGAATTCTAGCTGCAGCTCATGGTACTCAAATGAACGTGGAGTGATAACTTTACTATGGCCAAAATCATTAGTTATGTACTACCTTTCTACGCGCCGTGTTGATTGTTCAAAATTAGAATTTTCATAAAATAATGGGACCATTTTGCAGAATAAAAACGAGTTGTTTATTTGATTTTGATCAAAAGCACCTGTGAAACAATTTTTTATTGTTTAGCAGGAAATACACGATTGTTCTAAATGAAACTGAAAATTTAAACAAACTTGAAGTTTATATGCAAGCTTTTGAAAAATATAAATGGGTTTGAGGCTGACAACATATTATTGTATAAATTCATCACATAAGAACAATCCAAGAAACTGAAATTATTTTATATGGTAATATTTGTTGGTAGGAGCCTAGGAGCTATTCGGGAAGAAATACGGATTAAATTTTCGTTAGGTACGAATTGAACATTTTAAGCAAACAGGAAAAGAGTTCAACTGATTGAAAAATAGACAGCTTTCGACGTAAACAGGACGTCTTATTGTTAAGCAACTGAATTATGGTTTTCATACATCCAAAGTGATCCAATACTAATTAAGAATGGCAATTATTTGATGTCTCCAAGCAAGGTAGTCATTCAGAAGAAATCAACCATATAATTTCGAGCAATAACACAAATGTTTCCTTCTGCTTTATAGAATATTTTAATTTGTATTGGAGTCTTCCTTGTAGTTACACAATTCGTATATTCTAGCAAATAATTATGGCGTATTTTAGCATTTGCTACCAAATAATAATTAAACAAGTACAAATATGCTTGTTGTTGCCTGATCATTATACTGGTAACTAGAGCATAGCAACAAGATAAGGTAAAATTAAACAAGTTTGGGTGTGTGTGAATGTTTGCGGCGATCAATATTTTTCCTCCTTTTGGTTTCAATCTGCATTAATAAGTGTTCAATATACGCTTATCAGAAGAATCAATGGTAGATTAAAGAATGAATCCAAACAGCTTCAGGAATGATGATGCTAAAGTCAAATAGTTTTATATGGCATGTGTATCAGTATCATCATAACAGTGGCTCTGTGTGGATGTATAGTTTTTTTTGTGGTAGATGCACTTTATTGCGGCGTTATAACCTTCAGTAAATTGGAGTTAACTAGTTGACACCTTTTTGAGCACGATGCTGGAATTCCCAAAGATTTGTATCATTGGAGCAGGGTAAGATAAATTTTCAGAAATTGTTAGGAATATTTCTCATATAAGGATTTTATATTAGGAATTTTTCTTATAGAATGGGTGGCATTTGCGCTGCCATTCAACTGAAACAAAAACTGAATATAACTTCAGTTACACTTTTTCATGAGAATAATGACGTTGGAGGCACTTGGCTAGTAAACACTTACCCGGGATGTGCATGTGATGTCCCAAGCCATCTCTACAGTTATTCTTTTGAGAAAAATCCAAGTAATGTGTTCTACAATAAAGCTAAAACATTAAAAAATCAACACCGATGCACTTTATTCCATCATGAAATGATAATTCACTTCCAGATTGGTCTAAACAGTATCCAGACCGAACGGAACTTCTAGAATATATACGTAATGTTGCAAAGAAATATGATCTGTTCGAAAAAGTAAAATTCCAACACCGTGTTAATACTTTACGGTGGGATGAGGGTGAAGGAAAATGGCATGTCACCGTTCTGAACATGAATACTGAGTTGGAAAGGACGCTTAAATTTGACATTGTGTATGTACAAGTTATTTTTATTATTTTTTACCACAAAGTCACCAAAACATTGAAGTTGAATGTTATTTTATTCCGTAATAAGAATATCAGCAGTAGGAGTTTTAAGAGTTCCAAATTACCCCGCACAATTTGAGAATTTTAAGGGACCTAAACTCCATACAGCAAACTGGAACTCTGAAGTCAACCTTGAGAATAAAGTGGTTGCAGTTATAGGCACAGGTGCAAGTGCCCTACAAGTTATTCCAGAAATTGTAGATAAAGTGAAGGAGCTAATTGTTTATCAAAGGTATTTCCAATTTAGAGCTGTTAAAAATAATTCATTTTTAAACATAATGATTATTCAATTTATTTATTTTATTATAGACGACCACCATGGATAATTCCTAAGGATCAATTCGAGTACCCAACTTGGCTTCAACAAGCATTTCAAAAGGTTCCAGTTTGCAATGGGCATGGAGGTGCATTCTTTTCTTGTTGTTTGAGTGCACATTTTGGGGATTCCGAATGAACAGCTGGATTCGAATGGGATGTAAGAAGCTTCAAGAAATGAAGTTTTAGAGTTAACTGCTACAAATATATACTTTTGAAAATTTAATCTTAGTTTCGGCCTACGTCAAGCGGCATTTGAAGCAGCAAGTGAAAGATCCCGTGCTCAGAGCTAAACTGGCTCCAAACTACGAGATGGGTTGTAAACGAATTTGGTATATCAAGTGAATACTATCCCGCTATGTCTAAACCAAATGTGACCATCATTAACTCTTCAATTAGAAGAGTGTCAGAAAAATCAATAGTTAATGAAGATGGAACGGTCCATAAACCTGATGTACTCATTCTGGCAACTGTTTTCAAGCACGAGATTATTTTGCCCCTTTAAAAATAATTGGACGAGGAGGTAAAGATGTACATCAAAAGTGGAAGGCCGAAGGTCCAACTGCCTACTTGGGAATTATTTCTCATGCTGCACCAAATTTGTTCTTCTTAGTTGGACCAAATACAGTAATTAAAATAATTCGATCTTTGTTGTTAATCTGGTTGTGAATTAGTTAGCTATTTTATTCTTTCGTGTCTAGGCCACTGCTCATAACAGCCTCTTGTTTCAAATGGAATGCCAAGTAGGTTGGGTGGTAAATGCGATAAAGGAGATGTTTCAGAGACAAGCAAGGACAATAACTGTGAAACGAGAGGCGGAAGAAAAGTATATGCAATTTGTGCAATCCAGTTTTGATGGAACTGTGTGGAATTCTAGCTGCAGCTCATGGTACTCAGATGAACGTGGAGTGATAACTTTACTATGGCCAAAACCATTAGTCACGTACTACCTTTCTACGTGCCGTGTTGATTGTTCAAAATTAGAGTTTTCCTAAATACTACTAAATGTTGCAAATACCAGATTTGTTAACACAAGTTTATTTATTTATTCAAAACTTCAACGTTACTAATTTAATTTATCATATTTTCCCAAGGGTGTACGATAAAACCTGATGTAGCAACAACTAATTGTTTAATTAGGACTACCTATTCGGCCTTCAATCGCTTCAATCCATATAGGGGTGAATCTTATAAGTTCGTGAACATTTCCAAGATTTTCTTTCACAATTTCCTTCAGTTTCTTGAGCGATTTTAACCCATCTTCGACTTTTTTAAGTTTTACTGAAATTTCTGCAATGTAATACTGCGTGTAGTATGTTTGTGAATGGAAAGGACAAGTGCTCTCTCGTGTTACCAAGATTTCCTTATAGCTATCAAGTGCCTCATTTAATTTTCCTTGCTGATTTAGAGCATTTAAAACGTTTAATTTTGCTTCCAGCGTATCCAAGTGAGTTGAGCCTAACAGTTCAGTGAAATTTGAGTAAACGTCTTCATACATTACCTGTCTCCATGAACTGTACATTTTCTGACACAGTTTTTCCGCAATATTACCAAGGAATCCTTGGCAAGGATTCATCATGTCGTCCCAACTCTATCAAGCAATTTGTTAGCAAACCCGCAACAGAATTTTTTTCAGATTCAGAAACTACGCTGTATGCCACATTTTTATACTTTTCAAGCAGCTCCATATTAGATTCACAAGCATCAGGGGATAACTCACTGGGGCAAAAACGGATTTTATTTCAGCAGTCCGGAAATGATAACATTACAACATGTAAAATATCGTGAGCAGTTTGCAAAGCAGATGGAAAAGTGGGAACCAAATGGATCGTTCATGAATGAGATTGGACGCAGAATTCGCTTTCTGGAAGAGGATTTTGGAGCTTTTTCATTTGAACATTGTGCTTTACACGACGCCTGCATTTGCAACAAAGCAGACAGGGATTGTGGAGAGGAAGGGATTTCCTGTTCACAGCTAAATGGATTCAACGTTTGCCTTCCGGACAATAACGTCTTTGTCAAGTTTTTGGTGCGGATAAATCGCTTGGCGATTCTTTGCATTCAGGTTGCATTTGAGCAGTTGTGGAGCATATTTCCGCTAACTTTTTATACTGTAGCTTTCTTTCAATTATTGTATTTGGCAAAGTTATCCCCGTTTATTTATGACATGAAATTTACCAAATTTGCTTTTTTATAAGTTATGTTAATTCATATTTTGAGAAAAAATCATACAGGTGAACTTAACACTAAAAGAAAATTAAAGGAAAATTCATCTTGCATTCCATCATGTTCGATTTTTTCTCTTATTAAAGAATTCAATTTTTATTTATGAAACGAACTTTCATATACCTGTCTAACCTTGAAGTTTGAATTACATTCATTTTTTTCACAGGAATATTTGATAAACGAATTTGAATTTAAATGTACTTTTAAACGAATTTTGAACATTCTTATGGCGCGGAGCTGATGAAATGTGACATAAGACAAGAATGCGCATTCAAAACTTGTCTTAAATCAAAGTTTTGTATGTTTAAGATTACATAAGAACATTCGATATAAATCGGTAGATACAATCCATCAAATCCAATTGTTTCATAAAAGTCAGATAACATCCTTATGAGGTTGTACTTCATGTTATATAAGTTAAGTTTGCTACCTGTAACGTTTTCTTATTTAGCTGTCAATCAAACAAAAATTCATTATTAGGTAGGTAACCTTAATTTAAAGCCATGTCCATGCGAAATTGAATTTGAAACTAATTTAATTCTCTAATGTTCGTGTTTTATGGGAAATATTCTTGAAACATTTACTAATGCTTATGTAACTTTAAAGCACTCCAAGTTCTCAACCCAATTATTATTATTATTTATTAAGTACAAGAGGAACCCTAGCATTCTAGGTAAGTTACTCCTCAGGGTATTTAATTTTATACCCAACAAGATATCAAAGCCAGCAGACGTATTACCAAGTCACTACTTGCGATATACTTAAAAAACCGAGCATATAGCAAACTTCAGCCAAACTAAGCATAACATTGCGATCTTACCAATTGAAATACTCAAATATTTCTTCTAACTCACAAAAATGATTATTATTAGTGACACATTAAAGAAAGCTATACACTATCGTTTCCTAATCCAAAGATACATTTGCGTTGCTACATTCACTATATGGAGCTCAACCACTAACCAATTCACCACCTCTGGGAACTTTTGCCGATGGAACGCCAAGGTCTTTACTTTCATCGGACAATTTTACCCCATAACTTTAGGCATTTACACCTACACAAAGCTGAGCCAAGATGATGACCAACAAACTGAGAGAAAAGATACCTTCCTTGCGACGCAAATTATGGGAATTGTGCTAACATGTTGTATTGGGACTATCGCGATTTTGGCACACCTCGTTAAGAACCACCACTCTGAATTGATATACCTGCTCAACCAGTTCTACAAGTATTCTACCAAAATTGAGAAAACCATGGCCCAAAAACACACTCAATTTACCTGCGAACAGCAACGGCTGCTTAATATGTTCCATGTTTTATTATTGTCTATACCTTTCATAAGCACTTTTGCACCCATAATGTATGGGATGTACTTTACCCATCCAGCAGAACCTGTACATCAACTCCTTGAAGAGCTGTTGGAATTACATATTAACTTTGATGTGAAAAGTTGTCCACTAATATTATTATTCATATTTGCGGCACTTGCGGGTGCAGGGGCTGCATTTACGGCCTCCATTGTTGTTGGGCTGTATATTCTAGTCGCGCTTACTTCCATTTCTTCCCTTATTCCATCCCGCATTTCCAAGCCAATCCGAAACCCTAGCTCAGGTGGTATCGAGTATACAATTTATACAACGTCCTTGGGTAAAATGTCAGAGGAAGAAGTAAGAATTGTTATTAGAACGCAACAAATTTTTAATGTAATTTTTAATAATTTTGTAGCGTGCGTAGCCTGTTCTTTTCACCAAGTTATGCTAGTAGTGCTTATAGTTGGGGCTAGTTTTGTACTCATTTCTACTCCGCAAGTGGGAATATTTGTGCTGGTATTTTGTGGTTACTGTTTTTGTCAGTGGTATTTTCATAGTAACTTTTGAGTGTATGATGATTGGAAAAATTTCTCACTTTTCAGAACAGTTTTTTAGTAACAAGTAGAAACTTAGCGATGAGGCGATCCGGCTACAGGAAATTGATTACGAGTTGTCGTATATTGTATGCTGATGTTGCTTATCCATTTTTTAAGGTGGACAAGACTACATTTCCACAGTTTATGAGTCAGTGTTTAGATTTTCTGATTCAGTTGCTACTGTTTCGCTAAATAATGCTTAAATGCATTTGAGTAATAGTTGAAAATTTAATAAAAACGTAGACATACGTAATATAAATATAGTAACTGGACAAGTAAAATATTTTTATGCTTTCTCGCAACATTTATCCTATTTAAGTATGTATGCTGTATTATATGTAAATATATGTAAAAATATAAAACATATATGTGTATGTTATGTAAAAGATTAAGCGTATGAAGTTTTTCATTTATTAGCGTAGCTTATAACTTAAAAACGTAAGCGTAGCTTATAACGTTATCTTTGAAACGTTAACAATACCTACATTTCGTTTTTTGCCCATCATCAATTTATCATAATTTTATATCAGTCGTGCTTCTAATGTGTTCTGATTGTAATTTATGTATATTATGCTGTGAATTATATTATATTATAATTATATTAGAATTTATGGTTAGCATTAGTGTTAATAAATATTTTTTGAACGCATAATATTCAAAAAGATGGAAATAAAGTGGGTGATGAAAGTAAATAATGTAAACAATTAAATTTTGAGCTTGTAGATATGGTTAAGTGACTGTTTTTACTGTTTAGAGAAACCAAAATGCTTTTTAAATAAAAGTTAAAGTGAGGATATAATAATATTTATTTGGTTTATAGTAGGTGAAATTACAATTTTTAATTTAAGATTTATTTTCCATACACTCAATACATTGCTTGTTTCATAGATCAGCTTTAGCTTGAGGAAAAACTTGCCTTTTGCTATTCATAGAATTAGTTGCAGGCCAATCGCGTACCCTTTCTGGAGAGCTACATCCTTCGGTATGACTCACGTGTCATTGGTTATGAGACCACTATTCCCTCAACAATGTTAAGAATTAAATTAATTGTGGCATGGAAACATTCTCTCCACTCTTGTCAAAACTGCCCATTCCGGGTGGATAATTCCACTGTTGTCCCAGTCCACGATAATAAGCCAAGTGTATACGTTGATTGGTTTTTTGCTAAGGAACCGCTTGCTGCTACAGACGTTAGTGTATCACTTTTTGAAAATAGGGAAAGAATACTTGATACTTTAAAATATGAGCAGGAATCCTACCTGTATTCTGGCAAAATACACCCACTTGCTATATACCGGATGGCTTTCGTCAAGAAGGATTGTCGCTTCCACATTCATTGACAAGTTTCCGTGGGAGAATTCTGTACTCAAGCATTTATCAAATTTTTCATCCTTAGTCACTGTATAATTAATGTAGAAGAACGTTTCTTGGGTGACGTTGCTAATGGGATGCACTGTTCGGAAGGCTTCACTCCAGAGATTGGCTGCCTTTCCGTGCAAGCACGATTGATACCACTGGCCTGAAAGCTGGAATTTAAAAAGAGAGAAGATTTTTGAAAACCCATGTATATTGTCAAAATGTAGCTTGGTAGTTTCACCTTTTTCAGATTTAGGTTGTAACGAGGCATCATGGGTGGTTCGTGATGTCTTTTTCTCGGACCTTTGTGGACTCCGCTTGTTGCAGGACTTGTGCTCGACTGTGTATCAGGAGCAGACTTCACAACGAAAATTTCTAAGTGGAATAGAATGACTACCATGCACGCGAATGCGATTTTATTCACCATGGTTTTAAATATTTAGATTGAGATAGGAGCTTGGTTCATGCTAAAATGTGATGATTAGAATGATAGGTGAAGCCGAGACGTGGTATATTTATGAGAACAAATGCTTTTATTTTCATTTCATTTTCAATATGCTCAATTTACATCAACTTCGGAACGGAAATAGGTCAGACGTTTGTAGTGGCTATTTTTGGTATTCATATTGCAGAGACCAATGAAGCATAGCTTGCAGCAGATGAGAAAAATAGACTTACTTGAGGGGGGAGGTTAATGTTTATGCTTTAAAACTGAATTTTTATACAAATTATAAACTAGGTTAAGTCGTAGCTGTTATTAATAACCAGCATGTTAACAAATTTTTGCATGAGCATGTAACCAACACCACCCTTCAGTAGTTTTGGAATAGGAGCAAATAACACTGGCTTTAATTTCGCAGCCAATCAACCACAGCAGAATATATTTTCTGCTAATAATACTAGCACCTCTACACCAGCAACGGCAAATTCAGTCCCTTTGTCATTTTCATTCAATCCACAACAGCAGTCACAAAACCTTTGGAATAAACTGCAACCAACCACTGCTCCAGTTTTTGGCTTTGGCAATAAAACTCCAGATGCAGCCGAATAACCAAGCTCTCGTTCCTTTTGCAACAACCCCATTCAAAGATAGCCCCCTGTTTTCGAATCCAATTTCAACCACCTCGCTTGAAAAAATGACAAAGCCCAGTGGCCATAAATATCTGGATTCCCGTCGAAAGGAGCCAAGACACAGCGTTACTGGTTTGAGTGTCTTTAGCTTAGATAGTGGTCCATTCTGGTCAAATTTTAAAAACATGGCTCCTTCTGATAGGAGCAGTGCTGCTGTCCGTAAGGTAAAAAATATAATTTCATAAAATGCAGACAGAATCAGGCATAATTTGCTTGTTCCTTAGAAGCCTGCAATTTTTGAAGATGAGGATGAACAGAATCAGTTCTATGTCATAAACCTTTTGGCTCCAAAGATAACCAACCACTGGAAACGCCTCATTCTGAACTCAGCTCAAGCAGCAACTAGAGAAAGCAATAACGGTCCTTCCCCCGCAAAGGTGCGGAACCTCATTAGTCAGATGACGGTGAAAGACGGGGTTAGTTTCAGTTTTAACAACGCGACAGATTCCGAAACTGGTGGGGAAGCTGAAGGTGGTGACGATGCGGAGCTGGAGCAGCGAAGATGGGCTACTAAAGCCAAGTTCAAAAATGATTTGAACAAATCAATATCTGGGATTGAGGCACGAAGACAAAACTCCACTGGTTGTTTCCGCATAAGCCAGATAGTGGATGATCCAGAACCAGTGCGAAGTTGTGGGGTAGTGTGTACTCGTCCTGGGTACTATATCAACCCCTCGGTTGAGGAGTTAGATAAGATGATGAATGAAACTGGGAAGTGCTTTGTGGTTGGATTTGAGATTGGGCGACACGGTTTCGGAAAAGTTAATTTCATTCTTCCAGTCAACGTCGCAGGACTGAATGTTGATGAGACTGGTGAGGATTGCAATAAAAAGACACTGAAACATTACACATGTTTAAGAAATTGCAAAACAAGGTGTAACCTAAGATTCTTGTAGTTATCATCGAACACCAGTCCATCGAGGTTTATCCTGAGGGTTCCAAAAAGCCACTGCTCTATGAAGGGCTTAATGGTCCTGCACTAGTTGAGTTGGAGCGGATCTGGCCCATCAACAAGGAGACTAAAGAACCCATTCGATGTCTCAAGAAGATCTACGAACGAGGAGTTGAGAAAAAACTGAAGAAAACGTGTGCAGACCTTGGGGTCGAGTTCATATCTTATAATGATGAAACTGGAGTTTGGAAGTTTCAAGTGTCTCACTTTTAGAAGAGCTTTGATTCTATTTGATTCACAGTGCATAAAATTCTATTTATAATACTATACTATGATTTGTTTTGAAATCCGCTGAAGGATTTAGCATTACCGCGAACATCGCGTTACTTTGGATTTAGCATACGATTCCCATGTAAATGGATTTAGCATACGATTTCCCATGTAAAAGGATTTAGCATTGAAATCAAATGTAAGAGGATTTTAGCATTGAAATCAATGTAGAGGATTAGCATTAATCTGGTAAGCAGATTTAGCATTGAAAGTAGAAACTTTAAAAAATTCTAGGTAGGATTTAGCATTGAAAAAAAATTCTAGATAGGATTTAGTATCGGAAAAATTTCTACATAGGATTTAGCAATGAAAAATCACATGTTAAATTTCCAAGTGCTAATTCCAATGTTAAAAACCGGCCATGCTAAATCCGAAGTTAGAAATCGCCCATGCTAAATCCCGTGCTTGATATTGCCCATGTAAAAAATGTCCGTGCTAAATCCCAAGTTAGAAAAACGCAAATGCTAAATTCCATGTTAGAAATCACCCATGCTAAATCCCATGATAGAATCACCAATGGATTTAGCATACGATGCTCATGTTAATGGATTTAGCATTCGATTCTCATGTTAATGGATTTAGCATACGATTTCCCATGTTAATGGATTTAGCATACCATTCCCATAAAAAAGGATTTGGCATACAAATCGTTGATGTATGCTAAATCCTTTTACATGTTATGTTACACAACCTTATGTTAGACTTTCGAACACTAAATCCCATTGTATGCTTTCCTATGATAATTTCCACGTTACATCCTTCGTTATGCTAAATCCCATGTTGAACATCGTATGCAAAATCCATCAGCCAAGTTCTGCTGTAATTATAGAGTAGTATTTTTGAAAGGAGTTAAGGTAAATGGGAAGGATAATGCCAAACATAGTATTGAGCAGACCGCAGGTCTGCTAAGACAGTTAGGTAACTTGAAATATGCATTAATGCGTTACGGTTATTAAATATTTTAGGTAAAAAACAAATGCGATATCATGCAATTAATTAGCGTATTCCTTTAATTGAAGCAACACCAATTACTTTAAAACTGCTTATCAATATTTAAATCGTCTTTATTTCATCCCTCTAAAACATACATTTCATACATTAAAAAATGTGACACAAATATAAATAGAATAAAATGATATATCATTGGTTAACTGAATGAGGTGTAGCATCAACGGTGGCCGTGGTGGTGACAGGAGGTGCTGGTGACGCTTGCTGAGGTGACAGAGAGGTGGTCGCAACGGGTGTCAGACCAGAAGCAACATCAGCCAAGCCAGCTAGACCATTTATTATTACGCGATCTCGCCTTGGCTGTGCTTCTCCGGGTAAAAATAGCCCCTGTGGAGGTGGAGTAGATGTCCTCCCAGCAGCTTGTCCTCCTTCCCCATCTGGTTCGTAATAAGTATAGCAGCGTCTCAGGCGGTTGCGAACTACCAAGTACTCCTGGCATTGGAATACTGTACGAATATCTCCACTGACCAAACTGGTTCAGTGATCGTACGTGTGACCCGCCAGGCCACGTTGACATAGGGTGTCTTGAAGGCAACATCTGTGGAAGGGTGGAGCCAGGAGTAGCAACTCCTTGTGGGAACAATGGTCGCGTTCCAACTTGAATAATTGGCCCTCCAGTACCGCGTTGAAAATAGGTAGGTGGTGGCATTCGCGTCCCCACGCGCGGCTGTTTAGGCTGCACTATAGGTAGACGTGGTGGCATCCGAGAAGGTGGAGGAGCAGTTGTTGGGTTTCTGAATCGGGCTTGAGGATGTGGTGCAGGTGTAGCTGGCAAAGTTGAGTATTCTACCCTCGCAGGACCATAAACGGCTGGTTTTTTCACAGTTTTATTTTCGGGAAACGGACACACCTGTAAAATGTAGCTGTCTGCCCCTTCCACAGCTTTCCACTCAACCACAAAGCCATTTTCATCAAGCTGATGTAGATACATTACTTTTCCTGGGGCTTCGCTCGGCTGCTCAACTTCCAACACAACCAACTCATCATGACAAATAGACCTATAGTCCACATATTTTCCTCCTGTGGTTCCACCCCAAAAATATATTTTTGATTGTGTTCCCGCAGCAGAGTGCATTGCTCGTGGTTGTGGCCAAAATTTTCCATCATCCCCCTTCGCTCGTTCCCAAGTCTGAGTCTCCAAGTTAAGGCAAAACAATGCGCTTGAGCACTCCGGTTTTGCCTTGACGCAAGTTTCGGTTTCGGGATCAACTATCCGATCAAGTGGCTTATGAGTATAGCCTCCAAATACATACATCCTGGTTCCGATGAGCGTGGCACTATGACAGCTTCTGGGTTTGGGAAATCGCCCACTCAAATCTGGTTGGATCCAAGTTCCACTATCGACTTCAAAGATATGCACATCACCTAGTCTTTCGGTTCCCATCGATCCGCCATAAATGATCAACTTAGATGATGTATCCTTGTAAGCAACTGCAGAGTGGGATATCCTTGGGTAAGGCAGGTATCCTTCTGTAGTTGGGACGTCCCAACACCATTCTTTATCCCGAAGCTGGAGCACAAACAGGTCCCCAAGAAGCACAGGTTCATTAAGCTCCTCCGAATAAGTTTTATCCGTCAACCCTCCAAATAAGTAAAACCTGCCGTCCACTACTGTAAAGGTGTGGCAAGCTCGAGCACAAGGAGGAGAGTAATTCTGAGGCGGAGTCAGCTCCAGCTTTGACCATTCCCAACTAACAGTGTCCAGTTCATACAAGTCGGATGACAAAATACAATTATCCTTAATGCCACCAAAGATGAAGATTTGATCTCCGTAAATGTCCATTCCATAGTCCAGCATGCCTTCTGGAATCCTTCCCGTTGCTGACTTTCGTGACCACTCCTTTGTAATGAGATTGAAAGTGTGGAGGTCATCAAACATTGTTCCATCTCCTCCAGAGAAAGTTATCATGAATCTATCATGTATTATTAGTGCTGAGTGGCCTTGACGGGGTGGTGGTGCCCAGTCTGAGTTGATGCGATACCAACTCACTAACTTGTTCTCAGAGGACGATCCAGGGGGTCCAGACCCAACAGTTGATGATGAGGATGGTGGCGCCTTACATTCTGAGTCTGTATACAAAGTGTTCATCAGTTTCACCCGCGGAATCTTGTAATAATCTTCAAATGTAACGTGAGTCTTACCTTCAGAAATAGAACCTCCAACATTCCCTCCTGCTTCTTCCATGTTTACACTTCCAACGATTCCCTTCTCGTTCTCCTGATGAATGATACAAAACAAATTAATTAAACAAATCACCGAGCTTAAAAACTTGAAAGGAAAAGTGTGGATAATCAGATCAAACAAGTATCCCAAAATTACCAGAAAACAACCCAATCCAAGGACTGACTCAGCCGATTATAGGCCTTATCGTTTTTCTGATCAACTTCTAAATTCAAAACACTTCAACAAATCTGAATTCGGTCGATAATCGACAGTGGATGTGATGAGATGAAAACCATAAATCAAGTTGGCATGCACCTGCTTTCCTCACACACGAGCGAACGAAAAAAACGAACACGTGTGTTTTAGGGCAAACGAATTGTGTGAAAATACAACCAATGACGTCAAAAATGCACAGAATTTATTTCTTCACGGTTTTCATGCAAATAGATATGCAAACTTGTTAAAAACGTGTGAAACTGGATTTCAAGTAGACATTTAAGTATCATGATAGTTTAATGAGGGTTTCTTGATAATTAAGCTGGTAAATATTATATTGACATGATTTGATAAGCTGTAAGCTGAAGGAAAGTAAAGTAGTGCTGTTAGGAGTTTAAGGTCTGTACTCCGGATCCTCACTTCTGGTCCTGGAGCGGCGGGGAGTTGGCAATGGCTTCCTTTTAAGTCCAGCGCTAATTGAAGTGATAAAAATGATAAGGATATTTTGAAAAGTCTGACAAATTACGAAAATGATTAGAAAAATGTTTTTGTTGCAAGAAACGTACTGAAACTGTTTCCGATGTTCAAAATACTGGCGTTTTGTGTCGAATATCTTTCCACACGCGGAGCAACCCACAGACCCGTGAAGACGGGTGGTTTGGTGAGCCTTTTCCATGTGGTATCGCCACTGGGAGAACATGTATAGTCGACGTGGACACTTTGCACACTTAAATTTCTGCAGAGGGATGGTTGCATCTTGATGTTGGACCTGTGGTCCTTGGCTCGAGAGCACAACTTGCTTGCATCCTTGCTTTGTCTTTGGTTTCGGTGGCCCTCCCGTTTGAACAGGAACCAGAGCATTTCTAGCATTCACCTCCCCCAAAAACTCCACCTCCACCTCATCATCACTGCTTTCAGGAAGAGTCTGTGCGGGTGGCAGTTTGGAAGAAGGGACCAGTTGCATTTGGGTTTCGGTTGCTTCACCAGCCTTCTCCGTTTTGGGACCCTTCTTCGTAAACTTGCTTGCAAGCACCTTAACGTCCTCGGTCTCGTCATCTGAAACTAGGTTTGTCCCCTTCTTTTTGACAGGTCGTAATAGCTCATGCTCCCCTTCTTTCGTCTTTGTCAATCACCATCCGTAATTCAGCCAGCTTTACGTTTCTCTTCTGCTCAGACGTTTTCAACCTTATCTTGAGAGTTTCCACCTCCGTCTCTAGCTTATTGATCCTTGCATCTTTGATCCCTAATTGCGTCCGAAAATTCGTTTCGTTTATCCCCGCAACAGCTTTCAGTTCATCAATCTCTTTCAACGCGTCCTTCAACTTGTTTTTAGTTGTCATTAGTTCATCCATCATTACCTCCAACTCAGCAGGAGCAGCTTCTTCCGAATCTGGCTCTCGATTTGGTGGCACAGGCACTGGTCCACTCCCATTTTGATTTAGCAGCAAAAGTTTTAGCTCTGCCATCACCAACCGTCTGTCCACCTCATGTTCATACCTCCACTTCTGCTCCTTGGCCTGGAACTCTGCCTTCAACTTCTGCTCCTTCTCCTGGAACTCCTGGTGAAGACTTCCAAGTTGTGAATTCAGTTGAAACCGATGGAACTCCAGGTCGTTGATTCTTGCCAGTTGAAGCTGGGTGACGTAGGTCCTGAGCTGCTCCTCTGTTTGCATCGGTGGATTAATTGGGCACAGGCGAAAACACCTTTGTATCTGCTTCCACAGGATGAGGGGGTACATTTTTGATGTCAACTGTACCAACAAAGGCATTGGGTGGATTTTCTGACGATGAAGCCCTATCCATGATTGGTTGAATAACTTTGACTTCAGAACTGTCAAGCCGGTTATTGAGTGACGTAAGTTTCAAGCAGGAGTTTCATTGACTTGAGAGTTGGACACAATCAGTACGCAATTGATCTCGTGGAAAGCAAGTTGAAGGACACGCATAAGCGGTGAAGTCGAAAAATTCCGCCTCAAATCAAGAGCAAAACGCAAATGATTTTTTCGCAAGCTTTAGTTTGTCGCGTTTTCTCCAAACTTCTCGTGAGATGATTCTTTGTTGCTCGACGCTTGAGCTTTTGAACTAATCATGAATGTTCTTCTGCAAGAATATTTGATCGTGATTTAAAACTAACACCGGATACGAATAAGTTTAGAACTACAACGTCGTGATAAAGTTAATTCGGTTAGAAAACATGCCACACTTTTCATCACCATTATAGCCCACAGGTAGAAGACAGTGATTGTTTGACTATTCGTAAAATTGACGGGTTCGTAGCCTCCCCACCTCAGTCTGGATAATAGTCGGACTAACGACCTTGAGCTGGTCTTGGGCCCGTTCGGCATAACTCATTTTGAAAAACATGTCAATCCACATGAAGAAAATTCCATTTTGGGCAAAAAACTGGAAAGTCTTGTACATTTCCTCTACCAATGGGGGAGAGAATGACCATAAAATTGCAGGGTCGAATGATATCAACTTTTTCCCAATGAAGCAGTTTCTCCTGCGAACTACGTTATCATCGTTTCTTTTATCAGTCTCTTTTTCAATTAATGCTTGGGCGCCATTCCTAGCGCGAATCGCAAAGGGCCAAGGTCCCACTACAGCGATATTACTGTTGAAGGCAAGTGTTTTAAAAAATGTTTCTCTAGGTAAAAGTCGCTTTTCGACGTCATCTCCTACTAAAGTTTGTATGGAGACCATGTCAGACTTAATACTGCTATTTATTAAAGTCTTCTCCGTCTTCAGTTGATCTTGAACAGCGACCAACTGAAATTCTCTGTATTTTGGGAAAATGGCCTTGAAATCATATTGGGCTAGCTCGTTCACGTCGCTGAAACTCTTTTCTGGCGTTGGCTTAATGAGTCTGCTGGTTACTTTACCAATATACAGATAACTCAAAAAGAGACACGCCAACAGCCAGGAAATGTGAAGAATTGAACGTCTTAATACCGGAAGCTTAAAAGACGGCATGAGCATCAAGTTGGGTATTAAAGCAAAAATTATTCTTGAATCCCAGCCACGGTTTATTTGCATGAACAGGAATGAAAGCGTGACCAACGACGTGATCAATGTGATCCATACATGAGTCATAAAGGGAGAAAGCAGAATAAAAAATCCAGAGAAAGGATCCCGACTTTGGAGAAAGTTCCGAGGGGCACAGTAAGCAAAGTTGTATTGCATATCAGACGACCGCAGGTGATAGCTGGATCTGTTGAACTCTGCACGGCCGTTCCGTTTTCGAACTACTCTTGCCATTAACAGTGGATTAACTGTGGGTAAGAGAAGGTCAGCAAACTCTGTTACTTTGGGGTGATCAATAGTTAGAACTGTTTTGTTGTGGAATTTGAACAGTTCTGAGCACAGTTTAGCTAATGGGAGGTACACGAATTTTGTGTGATTATGGAAGTTTCGAAGTTGCAGTTTTGAAGCAAAGTTCATTTCTTCCCTTTGTATGTTAAAGGTTGTCATTCGAACATAAAGTTTTTGAGCTGACGATGCATTATTAATGACCAAGTTATTTCCTGTATATATCAGCAGGAAAGCGCTGTCAAACTCTGAATAGTTTTTATGCTTATCAATGCAAAATGTATAGGAATTAAAGTACCACTTTATTGCGTTAGATGCAACCTTTTTGGGGTATTACTAAAACCCACAATGCAACCAGCGCGCACAATTCCACAATGCCCACAATTCCACAATGACCACAATTCCACAATACCCACAATGCACAATGCCCACAATTCCACAATTCCACAATGCCCACAATTCCACAATACCCACAATGCACAATTCCACAATACCCACAATGCCCACAATTCCACCAATACCCACAAATTCCAACAATCCCACAATTCCACAACACCACAATACTCACAATGCTGCAACAAATTCCACAATACCCCACAATGCCCAATGCACAATACCCACAATGCCACAATGCACCAATTCACAATGCCCACAATACCCACAATGCACAATTCCGCACAATTTTCCACAAACCCACACCACAATGCCCACAATACCCCACAATGCACAAAATTCCCACAACACCCACAATGCCCACCCCAATACCCACAATGCACAATTCCACAATACCCACAATGCACAATTCCACCAATACCCACAATGCCCAATACCCACAATTCCACAACACCCACAATGCCCACAATACCCACAATGCACAATTCCACAATACCCACAATGCCCACAATGCTCAATACCCACAATTCCACAACACACAATTCCACAATAATTAGCATAGTATATATTATTTGTAAGGCGATTAGTTTGAAAGGTATAAGATACAATCACCATTGGCTTGGCTCCTTACTCAGGGCAGGTGCATCTAAATCTCGACGACGCGTTTCATGCGTGATGACGTATGCCCCAGGTTTTGTCATTGGCCTGATTGGACAAAAAATTTGCACTAAGAAGTATTGTCCAATAAGATTCTCCAAAATGTTCGGCCGCCACAACACAAAGCATGGGGCATACGGCATCACGCATGAGATGCGTCGTTGAGATTTAGATGCACCTGCCCTGTCTTACTCTTCATCTCGGCAGTACACCGTATCAATCAAAATGCGCCCGTCCAGTGGATAGTGGAAATTTCCACCCTGGAAGAAATGGAAATTTCCACCAAACTGAGGGTGGACAAAACAGACAGATTGGACAAAAGTGGACAAAAAGGGATTTACATGCTATTTTGCTAACAAAATACAATATAAACTTCAGCTACGTATTTTAAACGTTTCTAGAGCCATATTTACAGTATTTTGTGACCCAGCAATTGGCATTTCGTGTCTCCATTAAGTACGCTACATATGATACAATGTAACGCTCTCCTGCAGTGAACTTTGCTACAGGGAATTTTTAATACGAGCCAATATGTTGAAAATTCTATCATTTAAGTTAAATATTCACTATATTATATCTGATGAATCCATTTCCATGTTAATTCTTAAGTTCCTACTCAATTTATCATCGTCTGGATTAGTTAACTACTTTAGACTTCCGATCTCAGGTTTTACATGGGATGTATATGGCAGATTGAAATTTGGCTCCTCTGTCACATGACACTGTCCATTTCGTCCATTTTGACCACTTTCTTCCGTTTTGTCCATTTCGTACTGTCCACCCAAAAATGGGTGGAAAATGGACAAAGGGCGCACACTGGTATCAATTATCTATATCTAATATATATTTCATTCACGATTGTCCCTTCCATCGGGGTAATGTGAGACTTCGTTTAAAAGAATGCGGAGTGTTGAAATATTTCGTAAGAACAACGTAAATACTCCGGACTGAATCTTCTAAAAGAGTGATTCCCATTTGAGTGGTGCAACCACTTAAATGCAATTTAATAAAGAGGACGCCATATTTTGGTCAGAGAAAAATGGTTGAGCGGAAAGAAACGGAACATCTAACAAAAAGTTGTAGACTGCATTGATCTCCAAAACAATAAAATACCGTATACTCACCTGTTTCCTCTTAGTACAAACGAAACGTTTCTCATCTTTCCACGTGGCACTGAGTGCGTTAACATAAACGTTAGCAAAGCACACTCTTGCTCGTTACTTTTTCTCCTTTGTAGTTGCTGTGCATTATAGTTTACGTTTTTAGTGCAAAAGGCTGCCAGGTTCCGTTTAGTACTAGTCTTTCACTTGACATTTCCCAAAACCCAGTCCCAAACAGAGAATTTTTGTTATAAAACTCCAATTCAAATATTCTTCAGTTCGAAACAATGAGCAGTAACGTGTACGCCATCCGGGGCACGATTCGATATGATCATGTTCGCAAATTGTTTAGTAGCCCTAAGCTCCAGAAACTTTCAACAAAACCACCGAGGGCGTTATTCAGCAAATTCGGTAATTAGTTTCATTATCACCTTCAGCTCGAATTATTGTATGTCAATTGTGACGGTTTAAAATGTTTTAAATTATATTGTCCTAGGTTTACGTTTACAAGGTTCCTGGTAACACAAGGACCAAGTTCTGGTTGCAAGATGGTCGACAGTGGGACAATCGAGGATCTATTACTCACCCAAAGGAGGACCCTTGGATGAAGCGACAAAACTTTCAACTAATAAGAAATAAGATTCCGAGAAAAGTTCAACCGTATCGTGTATACTCCATTTGGTAACGTCGAAATACATTTTTAAAATTAATAAGTCACATAAAATAAATTACAAGTTATTTATCAATGAACAATATTCGCTAAATTTTTCGCTTGGCAGGGTTTCCTTCCTCAGAAATGTCCAAGGATGTCTTCATTGTTGTATATTACAAAGGATCTATCGATATTCCATCCCCGAGTCCGTTGAAGCATGGAAATCGAAAGATGACTCCGCTTAAAAAAGCAGTGCTGAAGCTTCGTGAACTGCAAGGACGCCCAACTCCAAACAAAACTCCAATTCCGTACACTGGCCAAGGTATGCATATTTAATTATATTACAATTTTCAATGGTAGCTGGGTAAATTATTCTATCACAAGTCGCTGTTTTTCGAATTTGCTTAGATTACTCCACACCATCCAAGCAGACTGCAAGGAAGCGAACAGGAGCTGCTGGTCCAAGCAGGTGCAACAAGAACTTACTTAATATGTTCTCCGGATCTCAGGACGATTTGAACTACTTCATCTTTGGTAATAATGGAAATCCAGTAAATCAAGTCAGAAATGGTAATTTTGGATATTAGTGACATAATTTAAAAACTGATAAATTCAATGGTAAGCAGTCTGCTTTCCCGATTTTTACTATTTAACAATTCCTTCTCTTTACATAAAAGCTTTAACGCCGAAGATGATAAATGATCCTTTCCGGAAAGGTTCTGAGGGTTCCAGTATGATTGAAATTAACGATGTGAAAAACTCAACGGATCCAGAATTTCGTACTGAAAAACAGCAGGCATGTTTAGTTTCTGAAAGCAATCAAGCGATTGAAAACCCTGGAACGGAAGGTACGCGTTGTTGATGTTGAATCTTGTAAATTCATTTCATTGAGTAAACATTTGTATTTTTTTAATTTTAGAGCAACGAACGTTGGTCACAAGGCTGGTAAACAGTGGCGATTTTGAGGAACAGTCCCCAGTTTCAAACTCAACCGCGGACGGTTACCAGAAAACAGACCCCGTCGTGATC
>LJIJ01002672.1:0-24721 GCA_001718145.1 Orchesella cincta
AAAGAGATGGAGATAAGTCCTGTTAAACCGGAATAAAAACGATGCATAATAGTCATACATTATTATAAATAGAAAACCCGAAATTCTTACGTTAAAAGAAAAGGGAAGTAGTGGAGAGAAAATGCCAAGCATCATGGGAGTCATATGGGTAAGCCTCCAGTCCAAACATATTCAGACATCTTTGATTAAAGTTTTTGACTCCCAGGGGGCTTTCCCATTGAGCTGCAACATCCGCGAAAAAGTGCATTGCAAAACTCCAAAAATTGCTGCAAGTCCAAAGTAGACTGCTGGAATCTCCAAGACGTTTTGTAAATTCTCCGTGAATAACTTTCATTGCAACGTAATAATTCACATTCCAAAAAAACGTTGGCAACTAGGAGGTACAATAAATATGTGGAAAGTTCAACGAAAAACGAGCCACAGATTGCAAGATGACACCAAGTCCTAAAGTCACTATTGGGAAGATGAGTCGGTGACTAGAAATGCTTTCTAATTTCCATGTAGACTTTCTACAGATATGGAGGTAGATACTCCATCCTGTGACTAGTTCATTATTGTCTGTAAAATCAAAGACATTAAAAATTATCCAATATTTATAATTAAAGAATGAAACACTGACCTTTTCGCAAACCCCGATAAAGATATGATCAAATATAACTAACAAGGTGATGACTAGCTGAATCACCCAGGAAACCAACGCAAAACCAGGGTTTATTAATTGAACGAATAGGTAGTTGATTATAAGTGCCCCAACAGATAAAATACCAATGCATGCCAGTGCAGCAAAAACAACATACCTGAAATATATCCGTTTTTATCATAAAAGATCACATTGCTATTTATCAAATATTTAACATTTTTTAAATTGGAACTTACACCATCAAATATATGAATATTTCTTAATTGGCGCAGGTGATTATGATCAAGACCACGATGACGTACATAAAACAGGTATCTAGATATTTAAACCAAATACATGCATGAATGCAGAAATAAAATGAGGATATTTTAAAATAAGTAAATATACCAAATTGAAAAGTGGCTTCATTTGGGCACATATGGTAGGAATAAATAACGCTGCCCCAAGTGCTTTAAACATTCCAAATTTGATTGAAACTCCAAATTGGGCTCCTTCAGGTAGTTCATTTATAAGAGCGTTATTCTCGTTGCTGCGAGGCTCGTAGGCTTCCAGTTCAGTCTTTCGCTTGCTTGCAGTTATGATAAAAAATACTCCGACAAGTACGTAAGCCCCATTGGAAACCAAATGGTTGAAGTCTCGAAAGGGACCGACGACTTAAAGTAACAAAGATCTGTATCTCCAGTGGTCTTTGAGACCTTTGTAAAAAATGAATTGACTAATTTTAATGAATTCCACATGCATCCAATATTTTGTTATTTGCTTCCATACCATATAGTAGTACACTGCAAATTGACAAACAGGAATGGATAAAATGTTCCCATGACGGCAACAAAATGAAAAAAGCCATTCCCAGTTTTTCCTAATTTCCCGAAATCTGAAATGTAAAGGTTTGACTTCAACCGGCTCCAAAAACCCGTTTCTGGTAGACGAACCAAATTAGGTTCAGTTTCTAGAAATAAAGTGAACGCTACAGAAAAATAATTATGATGATAAAATGAAAAAAATTTGTGCTTGAAGCCACCCAACTGCTGACACATATTGCAACTGCTACTACAATTGGAAGGGACCAGCACAGAGCGTTTAAGGAATTATTTGGAGGAAAACCGATGATGATGAAAAACAGGAAATTTGATTATCAAATCGTCATTATTGTTTGTGTAATTTGCAAGCTGCCGCACTTGCTCCCTAAACTATTGCTCAATAAACATTAAATTTATGCAATTCTTTAAAACTAAACAAAAGAGTTTGTTATTAACATTTCTTTTTACGAATCGCACTCCCAGCGTTTTTAATTCACAATTCAATAACAGGATCCAATAGAAAAAAATGTTAAAAAAATGGACCACATACACGACTCCAGTTCCAGGAAACCCAACTGATAAAAGGCAGGAAATGTGATCATCATCATTGAAAGACAAGCAAACTGTCCTAACAACGTGCGTAGCACGTTGATACAATTTGGAAACCCTTGGTTCCAAATGGGCAGTCAGTTGAAGACTGATATGGAATGACACTACATGTCTTTAACTTAAAAATGCAAGGACGGCCAAACGGTTGATTTCACGGCTTGGGTCAAAAGGAACAATTATTTACTAATTGATGTTTTCTACCATATCCAGTATCAAGATTAATCAGATTTTCTGCTTAAAGGCATCATATTTAACTAAAAGTCGTTTCCAAGCGGACCCAATCGGGTTTGAGCCGCCGTGGCAGGCGACTGGGGAAAAATTTCAACAAACGAGGGATCACGTATATAACTTGAGCATTACAGTAGCATACCAGAAGAAAATTTTTATCCCATCTTTAGCCCACTTCGAAATCATTATGACCAAAGATTTTCATACATGTATTGCTAGTTATGAAGACAATTATATACATACTTCATTTTCCTGCTTCCAACTTCGAATGCTATTATAAAATTAACGACTCTGTTACGTATTCCTACACTTGCTGACTCCTGTCCCACACTTTATTTAGTATAAACGTGTAGACTAAGTATTGTATGTTCAATTAGCTTTCAATTTTAATTACATTGTACTGAAGAGGAACGAAGCATGACTTAATTTCTTGGATAAGAACACATACTACAAAATTAGTTGGATTTACTGCTATGTAAAGTTATTCATACAAAAGATGACTTTCTTTGCATAATCAATCGTGGCAGTTTAAATGTAGTACATATATTTAAAGATAACAGCAGTAGCCATGAAAAAGACCCAAACCAGTGAATCGCAAAAAGGTTGCTTTCGTTGAAAGACAAAACGACAATGACAAAGAACTAAATAAATGTTTTCTCAATTAGAGTTTGCATTTGGTTGACTCCTGTTTTGTCGGCCGCAGAAAATATAACACTAACAAGGGAGCTATCTTTGCTACCCGGAGAGATCAGGCAAGTGAAATAGTGTTTTCTTGGTAGTTTTGAGACGCTGACACGATGCTGTATTTACTTTTCTGTATACCTCAACTTTGCAATTTACATGTTAGGTTTATGGAGCAGCAATCCAAGCCGTTTTTCCATATTTTATGCAAATGAAGTTCATTTTGTACAATTTTCTCGACGCTTTTAGTCAAATTTTGATTTTTTCCGCTTGCTCGAGTGTATAAAACAAGTTTCAGACAGTTATAGTAGTATTTCACCTGACAAATTCACTACTCATTGTAATCTGCAATACCAATAATCATTCGTGAAAATTTCAAAGTTGATTTTTACAGAAAACTAATACAGCATCGTGTTTAGCGTGTCAAACTACCATAGAAACACTATTTCACTTGTCGGAACTCTCCGGCACCAAAGATAACTCCCTTGTAAGTATATTACCAATTTAAAAAACAGTAATACTGATATTATATATAAAAATATAAGTGGATTTCGAGTCATAACTGAATTAAGCTTTCTAAAAGCAAAATCACGATAGATACAAGCCCTTTCATTCCGCTAATAAAACTAACTCTGACCTGTGTTTGTTTCATGTACTCTAATGAATACGGACTAGAAAGTATAAAAACCAAAGCTACTTAACACAAAATAAGCAGATAACAAAGAATTGATGACACTTGCAGGGGCAATCCAATAAATTGTAATTGGCATGAACCCAATGTACAATTATGCTCCACGTCATTTTCGGCGGCTGATAAAATAGGAGTCAACCAAATGCAAACTCTAATTGAGAAAGCATTTATTTAGTTCTTTGTCATGCGTTTTGTCTTTCAACGAAAGCAACCTTTTTGCGATTCACTGGTTTTTATATTGTAGTGAACTGCCACATTTGCATGTTAATTATAACAACGTTATTATAATTTGACGTTTGAACATCGTTAGATGGCTTAAACATAGTTGGGTAGCCAACAAAATGAATCAACCCAAGTTCGTAAGGTTTTCTACTTTATATACATTGGGAATTGAGTTATAATAAAAACCTCATTCAATTTTACCAGGATTTAATGATTGTTGAGAGACAGTTTATTCAATATTCAGCACAAGATTATGGTGTACTTAAATTGCTATAAATAAACTTTAGTTTAATTTATTACCCTTCCATACGTATTTAGTATACTTTTAACACACGTGAAACAACAATTTATTTTTACACACTACACACAAATGTTTATTATAGCCCTTCATTATTGCTGAGAAACCTTCACTGAGAATTACAATATATTATATTATTAAATTTATTCTAGAATTACATGTTATTGATAAGTATTTGCAGTGCACATTTTCCAGAATGTGATTGACAAACTAACTAATCATCTAAAAGTAGCAGATCAACGAAACGACTGATTGAAAAATCAAGCAATATAACTGGCGTATCCCTCTCTACAAAATTGCAACTACCAATTGCAATCTTAATTGGTGCACAAGATGCAAAAAACATCTTTGTCATTCGCATTTTTGATGGCTTTGCAAAAGTTGTATTTTGCATTGAGTTCCGTATGTTTTCCTTGTGCAGCGTCAGAAGCGAGCCGGCCATCCCATAAAGGTATAAAATGGTTGATGCACACTGTATAAGAGTGGTATCATCCGTACTCGACAGTCGCTGTGCAGGACCATTTTTAAATCAATTTTTTATATGATGCCTTTAAAGTCCTCATAAAACTAAGAGGGACATATTTTTTCTTTAGTCAAAAAAGTTTCAATAAACGGAGCTAGCGCCCTCTAAAGTTTAGACCGTGGAACGCGATTAACTCCTTTATTTATTGTCCGATTGACCTAAAATTTGGAATGGAGACTCTTTAAACAAATCGTGGGATAGTGTTTTTTGGATTTTGAAAAATTCGAATTGTGGCGGAGAAATTAAAGTTTCAAAAAATATTTTTTTAATAATTTAAAAACAAATACAGGATAGTTGTATAGACTACCTAAGTATAGTTAAGCCATAATTTAAAAAAATTATTTCGAGTTTTTCAAAATTCAAAGATGGCGCCACACTCATTTTTCAAAATTTGTCATGTTTTTTATCATAGGTAGTTAGAAAGGCATACAAGGAGTACACCAAAAACAAATTTCATCAAATTAGACAAGTAGTTTACGAGATATTCGACTCCAAACTTTTTGGGTTTTAACTTATGTTTTTTAGTGCAAACATGTTACAATAAACTCCCATAACTCATTTATGAAGTCAGAAGTTAAAATAAATTACTAGTATTGCATAAATATAAGTTTTTCATAAATAACACAAAGGCGCCAAATTCAAAATTTGAAAAAAACACGTAGTCCCAAATCACTCAAGGATTCCAAATATGCAACTCCCGTCTCGCTACGACTCTTAGTTTTGGAGTAAATCGCGTCCCTCCAAAATGGTCCTCTGGAGTCAGATAGGAACCACCTCAGAATGGCTTCAAATTCAAAAATTTCTTGAAAACACGTATTTCTAAATCACTCAAGATTCCAAATATGCAACTGTTCTCTCGATCGACTCTTAGTTTTGGAGTAAATCGCGTCCTCCAAAATTGGCCTCTGGAGTCACATAGGAACCACCTCAGAATGGCTTCAAATTCAAAATTTCTTGAAAACACGTATTTCTAAATCACTCAAGGATTCCAAATATGCAACTCTTCTCTCGATACGACTCTTAGTTTTGGAGTAAATCGCGTCCCTCCAAAATTGGCCTCTGGAGTCACATAGGAACCACCTCAGAATGGCTTCAAATTCAAAATTTCTTGAAAACACGTATTTCTAAATCACTCAAGGATTCCAAATATGCAACTCTTCTCTCGATCGGACTCTTAGTTTTGGAGTAAATCGCGTCCCTCCAAAATTGGCCTCTGGAGTCACATAGGAACCACCTCAGAATGGGTTCAAATTCAAAATTCCTTGAAAACACGTATTTCTAAATCACTCAAGGATTCCAAATATGCAACTCATCTCTCGATCGACTCTTAGTTTGGAGTAAATCGCATTCCTAGATTCGGTTCTTACAATTCTGGTGCCCAAAACAGAGTATAGGATTGTAGTTAAACACATAAAACAATCGGTACAAACTTTCAAATTTGCATATATGCTTAGTAATACTTTACCTGGAGTTTACGTTTTATCAAATTAAAGTCGTTACGGAATGAGACCTTCATGTTGTTTCCCCCCCCCCCCCCCCCTTTTTTTTTTTTGGGAAACTATATGGAGGGATGCGATTTACTTCATAACTAAGAGTCGTTGCTTGGGAAGAGTGACATATTTGGAATCCTTGAGTGATTTAAAAATACGTGTTTTCATAAGATTTTGAATTTGAAATCGTTTGAAATGACTCCTATGTGACTCCTCATATCGGATTGGAAGGACCCCAACTAACTCTACAACTGAGAGTCGTAGATTGGGAAGAGTGACATATTTGGAGTGCAGTAGTAGCCCTGCTATAGCATGAAGACTTTTTTCCAGGCCTGTATTCACCATATGCTTTCCTTACCGTAGGCTGATTTCACCATAGCCACCGTACTGAAGTCGTCATCGACATTGCAGACTTCCAAAAAATGTCGAAATAATTCGATTCTGATGGGTAGCCTGGTCCTAGTTGCCAGTTGCAAAGGAAACTGGCAACAGTATAATTCAAACTCAAAGGTTCGAATTATGGGCAGCATTTTCTATACAATTAACTGACAGTTTTCGTAATAAAAACTTGACTGTCTGCGTTCCAACTATTTCAGTATACACGTTTTAAAATTAAAAGAGCAATAATATATGTTTCATTGATAATTATTGTAACCATTCGATTCAGCATATCACACTACCCCAAATACTCATTTTCAGTCGAATGGTATAACTTTTTATAGTTTCGCGCGCATAAATCTAAAGGGACGTAATTGATTTGGCTTAAACTTTTACTCCAAGAAGACCTTAAGCAGTAATAAAAATGTGAAAACTTTGGTCTAAATGTGTCAATATACGTGGTTGCATTAAATAGCACTGCATGCAAACAATAAAGCAGAGAAAATGCTAACTTTTTAACTTTGACGGACCATAACACCTAAAAGCTAATCCACTAACACAAAACTGTGAGTACCATCAAACTCAACTTAACATTTTGTATCGAATGATGTGTCACTCGATACAGTTCTGCATATTGCCAGGGTGGCCAACCTATAACCTATGTTTGCTGGTTTGTACCAAGCCATGATCTAATCCTTTCTGTCACATACCTTTAAAAATTGTCACCTTCCTTCTTAAATTTATAAATTGTTAACCTAACCAGTCAAAATAAACACATTTAAATATAAAAGTTTGGTTACTCTCATATTGGAGAGGTCTATGTTTCCGAAAGGGGCACCTTAAGTATTTTATAGGGCCACTATTGTTGTGCTTTTTATATTATGTAATACAAGCCGTGTCGACTTACGTAATCGTGACATTTGATCCTCTTTGAAAGTTCTAATTCAGAAACCTAATGTAACTTTACAATTAACAACTTTATTTTTGTCAAACATTGTTGTTATTGGAACTATATCGCTTAATCATGCTTCTCCTCAAACCTCAAAAAGAAAATCCATCCAAAGAAATACTGTTTCGTTATGTTTTGATATTTTGGTATACCGCAATTACATAGACTTGCATATAAAGCAGTAGCAGCAATTCAACTTAACACATGTTATGATTAATTAAAGGTACCACTGATTTTGTATGTATATAGGATGTGCAAAACCATTAAAGGATGACTGGATACAAAGTGAGCACAAAATAACAAACAGAAAAATATGGCATCCTTATTATGGACCCTGGGATATGAGTAAGAAACACCACAAATAATAAAATATAACTAGAGCCGGTTAACCGGTAACAGTAAAGTAGCCGTAGCGCATTAACGCAGATATTAAATTTCCCCTCGGTTCCTCAACGCTATTCTTAGCTGCAACCTTCACTGTGCAAAATCATATGCCTCAATTCTTTTTTATGCTAAATCCTATATACAAATTTGTTCAATGCTAAATCCAATGTAGAATTTTTTCAATGCTAAATCCTTTCTAGAACTTTTTTTCCAATGCTAAATCCTATCTAGAATTTTTTTTCAATGCTAAATCCTAATTAGAAATTTCTTCAGTGCAAAATCCTTGTACATGTGATTTTCCAATGCTAAATCCTCTAACATGTGATTTTCCAATGCTAAATCCTCTAACATGTGATTTTCCAATCCTTCAGCGTATTTTCTAAACAAATCATAGTATAGTAACAAATTTATAATTCAAAATCTCATCTTAAATGTTTTTCCAATGCTAGATCCCATCTCAAATGTTTTTGTAACGCTAAATCCAAATTATTAAATCATTTCCATGCCAAATCCAAGTTAAATGTAATCAACTTTAACGTGGAAACTCGTATGCTAAAACCATTTACATGAGAAATCGTATGCTAAATCATTTAACATGGAAATCGTATGCTAAATCATTTAACATGGGAATCGTATGCTAAAGCCATTCTAACGACATGTTCGAGCTAATGCTAAATCCAAAACAAATTATAGTATAGAATTATAATTATTACGACTTGTACCTAAATTAAAATGAAAGACTTCATGTCTCTGTCAACATAAACATAATATTTGAAGTAGATGGCTTTCAATTTCAGCGCCAATATGGGATTGCACTGATGTAGATGTAAAGGCATTTGTGGATTCTGGATGTGACGCTCACTTAAGAGACCCTAAGACGGGGGCCATGAAAAACTTACAACTTTTACTGCATGGCCAGCACTGATAGCTGAAAGTTACGGCATGGTACACTCCACACCGATGAACGTCCTAAAATTCTGCCGTTGAGACCACACCCTGATTTATAAGAGTTTTCGGTGCCAGCAAATTAAGATAGGGATATTTTTAGAGCATTAAAAAACTACCCGCAGCCGTTCATAATAAGCAATTTACTTTGGTCACTGACAAAAGTCCCAGCCTGGAATGAATGCCCGTATCTATTATATCAAAGAATTTTTTTTGCCGAAAAAATGTTCCCTATTAGCCGGTCACGATTATGCGGCAATTAATACACCATTTTTTGGTGAATGGAAAAACGCAAGGAAAACACTTGCAAATAATATAATGTTGAATGCACAACCCACGACAACTTAAACAATTACGTTATAATGCCGCCGAACAGCTGTACTTGAATGCAATTACCCACATTTATACAACAAATTTTGTCCACAGCCTCAGAACATTTAATTATATTATGAGAAAGGCCACTTTGGAAGTTTTACGAAACTTTCAAAGTTGGGACTCTTTTTGGTTAGGATTTGAACAGTTAGAAAATGACTAACGGGAATGTGTTAGTGCTGTGTTGTTAACAGTATGTCGAAGTACCTAAATTCTAACAAGGCTCAACAAAGTTCTGGTTAGCAGTGAGCTTCTGTACGGGGCTATTAAATACTTTTATTTACTCTAAAAAATCTCGCCATATGCAAGAGTGCGGGTTTTTCAATTCAAAAACAAAATAATCTGATTTGTTATAATTCTAAATATTAATGGAAAATTTAATTAGCACATGTTTATACTTTTGTTTTGCCAAGTTTAGTCAAAAATTAAAATATCTTTACTCTCCTTACCAGACATCATCTTATGTCCTTGATTTGAAATTAGACCGAATTCAACAATCATTTTGAAATATTGGAAACATGAAACAAAAATCAGTTATTAACAAACCTTTATCAACCAATGCATTCCTAGTAATTCCATTATCAATAAGCCAGTAGTAGTAAAATTGTATTATTGATTCAAACTTGGAAACGGGAAATGACTTTGAATTAACGGAAACTCTAAGCTTTGCATTCAACACATACTACATTTGTTCGTTGGCTTGTATTAAAAAATAAAATAGCATTAATTCCTTGGGAATTCAGCCAAAAAATTTGGACAAAAGTACCATTAAAAAAAACAAATCTTAATTGGGCATGTTAGATAATTGCTCTAGTACTCGTAAGGTAAAAAATGTCGTAAACTCTTAATAACCCTCTAATAAAAAGCAGTCAATCAGTAATATAACTCATCAGGTAATGTATGGCATTTTTAATAATAATTACAATATCACAAGAAACCTTGAATGGTTTGGACAGTACATTATTGTTCTAGTTCCAGTCCTCACAACGAACAAGTGTCCAAAAAATGCGTTTGTATTATGCATATGATTCCAATCTTCTTACACAAACAGATTAAAAATAAATTTAAAAAAAGAAAGAGACCAAATGGTTTCATTGGTGTAGGTTCCTTTCAATGTCGTACTCTTACAAATGACGGTTGATTTGAAAAATTTCATTTCAACACTTAGTTCAACCACCAGAACGAGCAGTCTTAAATGTATGCTAGAGTAGAAAAACGAAATGCAATCGAGTATGTAACCGACTTAGCACTATAATAATAATTCAGGGGGGTCTGCTTGTAAAATTTTTCGGTCTTTAATTTCGATCGGCCAATACTCATATGTATCCCCGTAGGTACATATAAGAAGACTTTGTGTGTCGCCGTCTGGTCTGCAACACGATACACTTTCGGAGAACCGTTTCGACATTTGAAATCTTCGTTTTCACCAGTCGATAGCTTATCTAAAGCGGAGGATGATCGTAGATGGGTTATACTGGGGTAACGGGAACTAGGGGTTCAAATGATAAGCGCAACTAAATTGATAAGTGCTGACATATAAGCTTTATTGAACAGTCATTCTAAGGTATTGCGTCTACTGATGATTAATAGGCATAGCAAATTCAAATCGGAACTTCCAACAGGGTCAAAGGCCACGATTAATGTTCAAATGACCATTTATAGCTTATATACACCATTGAAAAGCCACTGCAGTTGCTTGATGAGCAACTATACACGCAAATTAAAATCAGAACATTCGAACAGGCGTCAAAGCGGTCATCGCACTTCAAATGACACACTTAGGGTTGAGTTATATACATTCGAAAGCAGTCCATTTGAGGATTTCACTTATGACACGTTTTTAAGTCGCAAAATTACATCTGCTAAAGTAACAATCGCACATCTCGATGTCGGGTTTATTAAATATCAAATAAATTACAGATTAGAGTGGAAGCACCAGCTAACGGAATCTCAAGACATGAGGTGTATTTTTCTAACTTTTATTAATATCTTGAAATATTTCGTAATCTAAGAATATGTTCTTTTCTTTTCTCTGGGGTAATTTGAGAAACTGAGCTGGGGGGCAACCTAAAGGTCTTGAACAACGGGTCGCGATTCGGCGGCATTCATCATTATTGGGCCGATTTGACCTGAAATTTTGCATCCCATAACTTCAAAGAATCCAGACGGTGTCTTGAATCTTTTTTTGAAATTCGAATATGCGGGCTGTTTATAAAAGTTTGAAAAGATTGAAATTATCTTTTGTTAAATTTGAGTTATGCATCATATCTACATCCTAGAACAGACCAACCATTTTTTGTTTATTTGAAAAACTAACGGCCATTTATTGTATTTGACACCACGGCTTATTTGCATAAAACTAAAAATTTCCTTTCATAAATAGCCTACAACAATAAGGACAAACTATTTCACCATGAATTCGAATCGGAATGGGTAAAATACCTTTGGGGGGAAACGCCCTCGGGGGAACCGGCCGGTAACGGTTTCAAACCCGACTTTCAGAACTGTAGCACTCAATTATGAGTTTGTTTATTCAATCCCCATTCATGGACTTTCATTTTGAATATGTACCCGTATGTCTACAAGATGAGGTCGTTTTACACAGCATGGCCAAAAACGTACACAAAAAACGGAGAAAATACTAAAACGGAAGTGACCATGCCAAATAAACAGACAAAATATGAATAAAGTCATTCATCGACTAAAATCGAGTCAATTATTGATAATTACAGCTTCATAACGAAACTATCCAACAAGTTCGTGTTCTGGGACAGATAGTTTCCTGAAACTCTAATTACGTAACCAAAAAATTAATAGGATATCCTGAGCCCTGCCATTTTGTTTTCAAGTCGTGGTTCGCGTTTATAGGATTTCAAGTTATATTTACTAATCTGAAGGGCGTAGACTATATCCCCACGAATTCGGCCTTAAAAATTGACACCCATTCCAACATTTCCACTGTTAAATAATTTTGACCTGGTTGTCAGTTTAAGTTTGGGAGACTTAAATTAAGATCCTCTTGTGAGACTGGCAAATCTGAAACCAGACGCTGCCATTCATGCCACGCTCACATGAACTAAGTAGGTACAAAGTGACTTACATAAAAGGACAATTAAAAAATAATTTTGAAAATTGGAAAACCTTTCCCATCGGCATTTATAAACACACATTATGCAGATTGCTTATTTGGGTGGTGATGCTGTGTTCAGAAAGAGTGGACGACAAAATACTCACGCCTACTGAATTGAGTGGCATCAATCACGAGTCCATCAGGTGGGAACAAATAAGGGCAAAAGTCCATTTTATTTGAATGAGGAGTTTTGGTGCAATTAGTGTTTTTTTAATCTTGAAAGTTTAAATTCTACATTTAAAATTGAACAAAACAAGGCATTTAGCCATGGATAATCAGTTAAACAGGGAGAAACAAGAATTTAGGACTAAAAAATGTTCAACTTCAAAGTTTAAATCGTCAAAAAAGGGTCATTTTGATCATGTTTAGCAATTTAAATTTTGAAATTTAAATTTTTTAAAAGCTGTGAGTGAGATATTAGACACCTAGTATTGGAATCTCTTTCAACCTAACCTAACTATTCCCCATACAATAATCATATGAGATTGTAATTTACAGAAATATAAATGAGCTTTATGCCCATCTATGGTCACTTCTGAGGTTATCTCAAGTAAGCAAAGACTTTTCAGCATTGGGACTAGTTTTCGCAGTGAATAAATACCTACCTAATTGTTTTGTCACATTAGAACAATGTTCGGAAATTGCGAGCAATATTGGTATTCTGGGCCACTGACTGGTTATAAATGCAAATATTGACTGGTAATGTTTGACAATATTTCCCAATATAAATACATGGTTGTGTAACACGCCATAGGCAATTGTATAGGCAACTACATTTTCCTTATTACAGTGAATAGTTTAAATGATCGCTTTTTGAGTTAATAATAGCATTGTGTACCAAGGTGCATGAAAAACATAGATAGTGCCTTCCCAGTTCTGGTTGGTCATTGGCTTATCATACGAAAGCATACAAGTATTTGAAATCATTAAATAAAGAACAATAGTTAAGTGAAGCGCGTCAATTAATTGTGCATTTAGACCCAGTAACGGCAAAAGCTCGCAGGATCGTTGATCACAAAACAAGACTTTGAGTGGCTGATGTTTCCACTTCTAATTTCTCCAATAAACATTGAAGTTGACGAAAACTCCCAACGGATGGTTAAGGTTTATGTAACAGACGATTCCACAAATTTCTTTGTAGTCTTATTCAGGCAAACTTTTGTTTCCTAGCAAGACACTTTTATGACGTGTTAAATAAAGGGTAAAAGCCTTCATACCGCTACCACAAAGGAAACACTTATAAAATTGCAAAAACTGAATGATTTAACTTGAATTCAACGGAAGGTTGAGAGCCGTATGTTTTACTATTTAATAAATCATTCTATCGACACAAATTCATGCTCAATCTACCTATTCACTTGCATGAAACAACTCTGATACCAGTGTTCGGGATGGCAATAAATGGCATGACTGCAATGGCCGCATTACTGCTAATTGATGACAAAATAAGGATTACTTGTCGGCAATATGCAATAAGTGTGCAATAATTACTTGAATGTTTCAATTATTTAATTAAGGGTAGAACAATATTGATACTTTACACGAGAGTAACACAGACTAGTTTTGTAAACTCGACACCGATGATCATTTAATAACCTCTCCATTCAAACACACACTGTAAATGGGAAAAAATATTAATAATTGTCCTATGATATTGCTCTAACTGTGTGGGCATATCCATGTATTTTATATGGAAATATTGGTCACAACATTACCATCATTATCTGTCAACATCGTCCAATTATTACCAGTCAGTGGGCAAAATAACAAATTGCGGCAAATTCCGCACACTGTTCTGATACATGCAACAAAATTCACAGACATAGATCAAATTAGAAATTTCATCTGTGTCTTACTTGGAGTACATTGACTCATAGAGAATTTGAATGACAGAGCACTAAGAAGGACTGGTCAAGCCTCAAACCTCCATTTGACGCCCTATTCTTACGTCCAAATTTAAGATGAGTATTTCAACTTGGAGATTTCGTCAAGGGTCCAAACAATATAAATACTACTATTTCTGCTCAGCCTTGCTCATAAATAAAGCTTTCAAGAAAGTGCTCGTTGATCAGTCGCTGGGAGGCCCAATACGTATTACAAATGAAACGCGCACCCGTCCATTAATTTGTAAAATGTGTAGATTGAACGAAAGTGGACCAACGTGTATTGTATACCATCTTGCTGACAAAAATGGCATAAACTAGAGCAACGTGCTTTAAGCGGCACTGGGATCAAATTTACAATAGTTTTTTACCCAACAGCTGGAAGTTAGGGTCTTCACCATCACAATTTATGATACAATGTACCTCTCTGTGCACTTTTCAAATTCAGAAGCCAAGTTTTAAATGCACCAAAAACTATGTATCTGCCTTCATAATACTTCATGTTGTTTTTACTAATGCCACCAGCTTGGAATACAAAAGAAGTAAATGTAAACATAAAAATGCAATTGGGATCGGAGTAAACATTATCATTTTTCACAATTTGTTTTATCATTTAAATTCGGTGACAATTACATGAAATTTGTGGTTCTTTTAGGAGCAAAACAATGATTTTAAGACAAATTAAATTATTACTGAATAATCTTTCATATATTTCATACAGGATTTAATTATTAAATCTTGTATGAAATGTATGAAAGATATGCTAGGAGAGTGTAGACCGAGAAACGACATCGTCGTTGGAATCATTTAATGAGCCAGGCAGTCAGAAGTCTAGTGCAGTAGACGACAAGAGCTGGAGAGTGTGGAGAATCCGGTGATCAATGAAGCATCATTAGTCGCCTCGACGAGGAGTCTTCCAGCCGTGTGCGTTGTAGTCAGGACAGATAGAACTAGGAAGCATGTAATTGCACAGGGATCAGCACGGCAGGCGAAGCAGCTGTCTTGCCAAATCGCTGGAGCCGGTTCCAGAGGTCGAAAACACGCTCGCCGCATGTCAATCCAAGCTGGCTGCTCTGATTTTCAAACGCCTTGTCCGAACAGAAAGAATCTGTCCGTCCGGGTCTTGTTGGAGGCGGTCATCAAATTCATCGCCTCCACACAAAGGTTATAACCCTCCTCGCAGTCCGTTCCTTCGTCTTCCTTCCAATGCATCCGCTGGCAGTGTAGCACTTGACTCCTTAAACAGAGCAATAATAAGAGCTTAACATTTGCTTAAATCCCACTACTAAACAGAAAGGAGCACTGTACTTTGAATTATTTTTGTATTTACCCTCGGCCAGTTGAATTTCAAAGATGATAGGAGAACGAAAGGAGGACAATCAGCATCATCAGACGGGAAAACTGCATCTTGCCTGCCAGAATAACTTGCCAAGCTGGAAGTGGTTGAACGAGCGGAGTACTTGAGTTAGTGAGAGTTCGGTTCCGAGCGTTGATGAAAATTAGTAAACTGGTTGTGAAGAAACACCAGTGATGTAACTAAACCTTGAAATATTAGAAGGACACCTTTTCTAATTGTTTTGTAATTCATTGAAAAACAAAATAGCCATCAAGACGACGATTCTCCACCCAAAACAATTAATTTTACCTTGAACAAGAACGTTTCTAATTTGAAGGCCATTTATTTGGATCAGGCCCGCAACCACGGGGGTCAGGGGCTTACAGTACCCCCTGAAAGTTTCCCGCACCCCCAGATTTTGGCAAACCCCCCAGAAATTGTAAAATTCTCTTTAAGAACTTAATTTCATTAAGATATCTATAGTTTGTCTATTTAAAGCAGTAAATTTGGGATTTATAAAGAGTTTTTCAAAAAAATTTCCATAAATTGAGTGTCCGAAAATCAATTCTATGTGTTTTTCTAGTTAAAAATTTGCGCTAATTTAAGGGGCCGGAAATTTTTGGCTTCCAAACCCCCCTGATTTTAAGTCGTGGTTGCGGGCCTGATGTGGATTTATACTCGCTTTAATGCATAATTGGGTTAGGTGCATCTTTTTTGTCATCCGTTTTTACGTACGGAAAAATGCTTGCCTTTAAAACTGTCGAGTTTGTGAGTATCTAAAGCTGAGGATATCTAGACTTTGGGTCAAGGGACTTCGTAGGTAATCTAGCTTTTAGGTATAAGGTCATCGTGAACTTTTTTCTAAATTCATCAATGAACTTGCCAACCAATCCGGAAGTGCCTGACGCAATCGCGTTGCTCTGTTCAAATTCGGTCCAGCTGATTTCTCCTGAATGACTTGGAGTCAAGACTTCTAGTAAAGGTTTTAGAACCTTCTTCACATCCTACCTGGCTGGCATTTCGACAATTTTGGGGCGCTTTGGTGATGGTTATTATTGGTTATTATTATGTGTATTTCTGATTGGCCAATCAGCATAAAGGAACTTTTCGAACTTCGGAGCCACCCTTTTCCCAGCTTCACTGTGGCCGTTCTTGTAGGAATTTTAGCAAAGCCCTTTGCTATGATGTAGAAAAATCAAAATTTGACAATCTTTGACTATTTTTAGCCTCAGGTTTCATGAAGCTTTTACCAGGTTCATTTCCGGTTTTGTTTGAAGGATAGTTTGAGCTCAGGAAAAGACCTTTTCCGGTGGATTTTTTGCATAAATATTTATGGACGACCTTCTTACGGTTTTATCCTTTAAATTACTCTTAAGGATACATTTAAGGTCCATGCGTCGAATTTCTTCGCGAGACCGGAAATCTTCATTATCTCTTTTGTGGTGTCAATCCACCGGCTGGTCTCCACCACCACGCACATCATGACCGACCTCCAACAATGCAGATTTAACATCTTTCAGTCAGCTTTGGTGCTTGGAAAGTTCCCAAATGACGGAGTCCGCTTCTTTTCCCTATTTCTTCGGAAAATTAAGATTTTTAGCTGAAACCTCTTGTACGTTTATGCCAAAAATGCCCTGCATTTCATCTACTGTACTCCTCACCGGTTTAAGAAAAGCGCGGGCAGAATTAACATTAAAAAGCAGCGTTTTCTAAAAAGCCGCCCCACCCTCTGTATCCAGGCAGTACAGTTGTCATTTGTGCATAGAGTAACGTACACAATTTCTTATAAAACAAGAGTTTCTCGGTAAGTTAAATTTCCCGTCTCGGGGCATCGTGCGATCAGCCAATCAGGAGCTGCATCTTGTGTGGTCTTCTGACCATCTACTGGCCCCTGATTGGCTGGTGTGTACGTCCACTGGCACGTGGTTGGCTGATCGTTGGATACGTCAGGTCGAAATCTTTTACATTATTTAATAACTCTTGTAGTATAAGATATTTTTTCGTTACTTTAAGTCATTTGTGACATGCCATGATGAATGATAGATGAATTTATGTGTCAAGTTTCTGAATAAGAACAAAAATAAAAACTTTAGTAAAAAATATTAGCACTTTTTAGCATATTTTTAGTGAAGCTTTTAGTCTCACTCTGGCCAAATCACATCATTTTTATGTGAAACACAATGCTCATGCTCTTCACAAGTACAAACTCCGGAAACGCATTTCCCGCTTACAAAGTAGTCCTTCTCTGAGATGTATTTTTGTCCTGCCACATGCTGGCATACGATTCTGCGTCAGCACTCATAAATATTTCATTCACAATTCTATCTGGTAGATCGTCTGGTAGATTTCTGTCTCCGCTACGGCAAGTTGTTCCCTTCTTCTGCCCGTACTTCAAAAGGGTAAAATTTGAAATCCTAATTGAGAAACAAAATACAAAAAATAACCCTAACAAAGTCATGTTTAAATTTGGTCGCTATTATTATGTTCAGTTTATTAAGTTCAGCTAATTTAGATTCAGGTTTTAATAATAAGTTGATTTTCCAACAAATACCCATTTTCTCCTAACAATGTTGGCACGTTTCCCAATAAATGAAGGGCTCTGAAACGGCCCAAATTTGTGGCAACTTGGAGTTAAATTGGCAAGCTAGGGGTTTCCAGGGCCTATCCGACGGTGTCACAAGGTGCAACATGACTGACAGGCAGGAAAAAATAGGCCGTATCACGGCCGAAAAGGAAAGAAACTTATTGATTTTCAATAATTTTTTTGTAGAATTCAAAGTCGAATAAAATTTTCGCGTCTGGTACGGCATGTTAGAATGTAAAGGGCATCTAATGAAAGAGCAGTTATACTTAATTTGACTTTTTATTTACATTTCTTGGGTGTTTTTCGAAATTCCGGAAAAATGTCAAAATTTCGCTTTGTTAAGTCGCAATTTTTTCATTAAAAATGTTTTTGTTTTTAAAACTTTTGCACATCTGAATTTACGCAACACAAAAGGCCGGACGTGACAAGGCGTGCTACAGGCCGTTTAATCGCTTGGATGACTCTTTTATTTTCTTTCATTTAAGGCTCATGTTTGGGTCTATGCTTTCAAAATTTTGTCAAAATGGTGTCTTTAAAGGTTTTTTATAACACATTTTTTATTGTTAAAGGACGACAATTTTCATAGCATTTTTTTGCACAGCATTGGTACGCGTTCCTTTAGCGGTTCTAACCTCAACCACCCACGCCAGAGATGCAAGTCTTCATTCACGTGAAGAGCTCTTAATTTCGTGAAGATGAATGAAGACAAGGGCAAATCTTCACAATTGAATGAAGAAGAATGAAGATTCGCTCTTTCGAAGTGAATGAAGAGGGCTCTAAAATTGACTTCATTCTTCAAATTCAACATGGCAAATTCACATTGCATTTCATAGCATCAAATCGAATTATGCTTTAGAACAAAGCTGTATTTACACAAAACCACTCATATGGGTTTAAAAGTTTATATATTTGTGTATATATGTATGTATATATGTGTTTTACTTCTTGCATAAACACATCATGGTTCCATATACCATCCGAATGCAATAAGCATTGAGCTACAAATACCAAAAAATCTGCATTGAACCTTGTTCAATCTACTTCTCAATCACATAGTTATTACTTAACTACATAGTTAACTGTTTGTATTTTTTATTGCAATTTGTCCCTTTTTTCCAAATCGAGCAACTTAACGATACTTCATTTTTGTGTTTTGATTGTAATCGACACTGTAAATGTTAAATTAGTAAGCGAGATTAAGGTAATAAGGAAAAATCAGACGAAGAAGGGAGAATAAGCTAACAAATTGGTGCAGCAGTTCCAATTTCATATTTAAATTATTTTAGGTTTACTGAATTTTTAGTGCATACATTATGGTAAATGAAAATTACTGAGGAACGTAGAGCACCCGTGAATGAAGATGAATGAAGACGAAGGTTTAGTTTTATTTGAAGATGAAGACTTCACCTTTCTGTCTTCATGTGAGTGAAGATGAATGAAGAGACCCCTTTAAAAACCAAAATGAAGTGAAGATGAATGAAGAATTTCATTTGCTTACATCTCTGACCCACACAATGGGGTCAGACTGGCCAGCACTGAAGGATTAGACTCATCACACTAGGCTTGGGCGCGAACTAAAAAAGTGGCATGTTGAGCAAAACATCTGATGAGATTTTATTTTTAAGTAAAACAGCCCAACAACCAACAAAATAACAAAGAAAAATCATGGGACCGTGCTATGACCCTCCTAATCAGGGGCAGAGAAGTAGGGTAGGTGTGCGCCGCACCCGGGCCCAAGAGGCATGGGTCTTAAGCCTTGCAAATGTTCTCGTGGCATATTATCGAGGCGCTAGTTTTGCATGTTTCCATATGTATTCTGGGGTGAGGAAACGGAGTCTGACAATAAAATTTAGGTATCTGTCAATGCATCCGAGATACATACGAAGTGTGTTGATCTACAGGAAGGACATGACATGGGCGTCCTCACATGCCATTCGTAAGCTATATCAGGTATTTCCAAAGACTTGCAAGATAGGTGAATTTAATCGTCAGATTCGGTTTCCTCACCCCCGAATACATATAGAAACATGCAAAACTCGAGCTGATACACCGAATTAGATCACTGGAGAGCACTAAAGGTCTTCAAAGTTTGAAGCCTAAGATAACACATACCACGTGACGTTTTGACAATATTTTTCAAGAACTATACGTAAAAGGTGATGTAAAAATCGAATCTTACGCCAGAAGTTTGATATTGTTGGGCCTAGTTGGAGAAAAATGGCAATATCTGATTTTGTATTTTTTGGTTACCACCTATGATTTTTTGAAACCCCTATTACTTTGGCGCCCGTATATGAATCAACATAATATAATTCCAAAAAAATAATTAGGTCCCTAACATGTCTAGCTCAAAAGTTATCTTGGCTTTGTTGACCCTATGTGTCACCCTTTATTTATTGGGCGCCAATCCGACATGGCATCACGTTTTTTTGAAACCGAAATGTGGGTTCTCAGACACGGGGAGTCATTCTCAATCCACTACTTAAGATAACACAATGTGGGGTGGCAACATATTTGTTCATGCTGGAAAAAACAGTCTTTTATGCTTTTATTTACTAAATGTTATTTGTAGTTAATTCCGGAAGTCTTACTATGCTATTACTACAATAAAACGGGAAAATTTAACCCAAGGTGCCATCCTGTCCTATCAAAATTGCTGAATGTCAAGGAAAAGGAAATTTCTGTAGAATCAATATTTGGCGTCGTTTCATTTACCCGGTCACATCGGGTTTGGGAGATACGACCCCATAGTTTCTTATTTTACCATATTGTATTTCCTAATATTTATTTATTCTATAGTGTTATGTTCGCTCTATTCTTCTTTTTGTGTAATTTAATCTATGTGTTATTCTCATTCTATTCCCTGATCTTCATTATATCTAAATATGTTATTTCATTGTTTTTATCTATTTTTTATATATATTATGTATTACTTCTTTATTCAGGCAATTGTGTGTATATATTAGCAACCCTTTTGGGGTCAGTATCTCCACCCCCCCCCGAAAACCCACCCCCTGGTTGACTGTGACGGGAAATAAATCAACACACAAAAATGAACTACATCTAAAATTTCATTTCATCGACCCTACTCGCCATTATTATGACTAGCACAAGGACAGGAGGCACCCTTGGTTAATACGATAAAACGAAGATGGTGACAGCATCAAATAAAAATGACTTGATTTCCACACTCACATCGGAACAGCCTTTCAGGACTCCATACCCCTCTTGAGATTCCTACACATTGAGCATTTTTTGGGTAGATGCCCTTCCTGTCCCAGTCACAAAGATATAATACCTCTATCTTTATCATTATTCCGTTAACCTTCTATTCGAATCCATACGAGTCCATTTTGACTTAAAAATGATCAGTTTAAAAAACAAAACGCAAGGATCAAGGCTGCGGTGAATCGATTCCATTATATACCACTACATTGTGATGAGTCGACCCAGGATTCCGGAGACCCACAAAATCCCGCAAGCTCTCAATTGGGTTGTGATTTTCTTCAGCCATGCATGTGTCTCTGTTTATATATTGTATATGTATATTTGATTGTTACACTAGAGACACTATGTCCTATGCGCTTCAATTGTGATATGCTATGTCCACAATTAATGTTTGTATATTATGGTTCACCATTATGAAGCTTGTTGTATAGTGTATGTGTCTCGTTAAATAAAAGGAGTATTCTCCGTCTTCATAGCTATTATATGTGTTATAATTTATTTTTGTTTTTATTCTATCTCCATATAACCAATCCTGTCCTTATAGTCCTGAGTTGTTGTGAAGAGAGGAGACTTACATTAATACAAAAGTATGAATTTTCTCATTATGTTAGCATGAAGATGCCCGCTCAAAAAAAGTCCAAAAAACAAAAAATCTTCCATAAAACGTGAAGCTATAGCTTACACCTGCGATTCGGTGAAGCCATAGCTCACTTGTGATCCTATGGCTTCACTTTTGTGGTGAAAGCTATAGCTTCAATTTAGTGAAGCAACATAGGATAGGCATAGTGTCATAGCGTGGCATATACTAATAACAACTTCTCTAAGATACGCCTCTGAATCGCCCCAATGCATGGGCATTGGAAGAGAAAATCCCAACCCAATGAGAGTTGAGGGGATTTTGGGTTTCCCGGAATTACGCTGCTGGGTTGAAAATAGTTAATACTCTTTATCACCCACTATCAACAAAGTTAGAAGGTGAAGTTTTGGTCGGCTCACTATAATGGAAATCGTAGGACACCGGCCCCATGGCCTAGAAAACACTGCCCCTTGCTTCCTTGGTGTTTACGACCTGAGGTCCCATTTTAATTGTTCAAATCACACTCTGTCTCAGATCTCAAGAGTTCCCGTACATAAGGAAGGTTTAATCCGAATAAATGGATAAAAAGAAGAGGTATTAGGGAATGATGCTCGGATGTGGGAACCCAGAAGTCAAAAGAGCTCTCCAATGATGTTGTGAAAGTCTTACTACGAAGGGCTGCGTTAAATAGATCCTGAATTATGTCTCTGTTCCCCTAATTGGGTGTTTCACCTAAGTTCGGGGACAATAATTGGGTAGGTGCCAGTATATTTTCCATTATGTTTTAAATCTGTCCCCACCCCATCGATCCCGTTTTAATCCGTCACATATCAAATATCGAACAACTTCACGCAAAAAAGGGAAGAACTAAGAGCTGACCTATCCATGTCTATTTTAGCGAGCTAAGCCCAATAATGCGATGTAAACGACCCGCAAAGGATCTGAATATCGGAACCTCAGTCTAAAACCAATATGATATAGGTCTACGCTCTATATATTTATATAGTGTTTGATATAATTTCAATTTCCCGGGTTCACCACACGGGTAAGGAGCAGCTCTTAAACTGACCCCATTAGAGAGGTGCTGATGCAACCGATTGGCCTTGTAATTATAGACATTATTGTTAAACAACTTTAACAAATGCAGTTCGTTTACAAGTTTAAAGTTATAGTATAAAATCCTCTATTTATAAAACGTCTGTGTTAGTTTCAACTTATATCATATTTGGTTTGGTTATGAATGTTGGTATATGTTAATAAAGTATGTGTCAGGTAATGGTAGAAGAGGAACGACACGATAAGGTTTATTTTTAGCAACCGGGTAAAATTGTTTACAGCGTTGATGTATACATATTATTTCAATGAAACGTACTAATACCTTATGATGCGGTGATAAATAAATGCAAAATATGAATGTTACCAAAGTATTCAGCCAACTCTATTACATTGGTAACTAGGTTGACCCCCTATTGGGAGTCAGTTTTATCTTTCCCAACCCATATTGATGACGTTTTGTGTGAGCCAGATGGACAGATGAGACAACGCCAAAATGACTACCAGGAAAATTCTTTTCATTGAACATATCGCAGTCAATCTGGCCACGGACAGGAGGCATACACTGGTGTTAAGTTTTTATCCCGTTTGTATTGTAAGTAATAGCATACGTAACACGTTCCGGAATTAACTACCAAATTAACATTTGAGTAAATAAAAAGCTGACAGAATGTTTATTTCCAGCATGAAATAAATATGTTGCACCTCCAATGTTGTATTATCTTAAGATACTAGTGAATTGAGAATTGAACTCCCCGTGTCTGAGACCCACATCTTTTCGGTTTTCAAAAAAAAACGTATGCCAATGTCGGAGGTTTCGCCCAATAAATGTAAACGGTCGACACATAGGGTCAACAAACCAAGAATATACTTTTGAGCTTAGACATGTTAGGGAACCTAATGTATTTTTTTGGTTATATAGTATGGTTTGATATCAATAACGGCGCCAAAGTTAATAGGGGTTTCAAAAAATCATAGGTAGGTACCAAAAAATACAAAATCGGAGATATTTGCCATTTTTTCTCCAACTAGGCCCAATAATATCAAACCTTCTGGCGTAAGATTCGATTTTTATCATCACCTACACTTTACGTTAGTTCTTGAAAGTAAGTTTGTCAAAATCGTCACCGTTGGTATGTAGTATATCTTATAGGTTTCAAGACTTTGGACCTGTGTGCTCCAGTGATCTAAATTCGGTGCTATCAGTCGAGTTTTTCATGTTCATTATATGTATTCGGGTGAGGAAAACCGATCTGACGATGTAAATCACCTATCTATGCAATGTCTTTGGAAATACCTGTATACGCTTAACGATAACTGGCATGTGAGGATCGCCATGTCATGATCCTTTCATGTAGATAACACATTCAGTATGTATCTCGGACTGCAATTGACAGATGACCTAAAAAATTTTTATTTGGTCAAGACTCAGGTTCCTCCACCCAGGATACATATGGAAAACAGTGCAAAACTAAGCGACCTATCCGATAATATGAGTCCCACCGGAGAAAACAGCTTTGATACAAATGCGTAAACGACCTCCTGCTCTTATGCCCGGGTGCGGCCCACACCTACCCTAACCTTCCTCAGCTGATTAGGGGAGGCATAGGCACCCCGGTTTCAATGATTTGGTGTCTGTGAGGTATTTTGTTGGTTTGTTGGGGCACTCTGTTTTTACTTACAAAAAAATTATTGTTTGACATTCATCAAATCACGTATT
>LJIJ01002673.1:0-24718 GCA_001718145.1 Orchesella cincta
AGGGTACCGACATGACGAACGATGATGAAGCCAACTTCGAAAAGATATTATGGCAGATTTTAGATAACGTTATGATGATGATGTATATGGTTAAATCATATCAGTAATAAAATATTATGCGAGTGCAAAACTATTTCATCTTCGGGGTCGCGGATCTATTGAATATTGGCATGAGAAAAGTACTTGAAAATCACGAAAATTCCATAAAAATGAATGTGCAAGCTAACGCACTGTTTAAAAAAAAGAAGCATGATACACGACTCATCTTTTTGAAAAAGGATTAGCTGCCGCCTTAACTTATAGTGAAGTTAATAAATATCAGATAATATAGTATATTTATTTAAATGGAGCACGTAAACTATATTCTTTGCTTCGATGCAGGGTCAGTTTTTGTACAACAAATTGATTATTTGCATTTTCTTTGTTTGGCTTTTAAAATGAGTAATAAATTATCGATTTTTGAGTACTATGTTCACTTTTAACATTTTATGTTTTTTGATATTTAAATAGCATTCAACTAAAAAAATATACTCTGAGCAAAATAGTAGTACATAATGTACGTAAATGGCAAGTTTTTATTGTAAGAAACTTGCGTTTTCGTTCAGAAATAAATCCAATGAGAATTAGATCAGGCTGGAAGCAGAAAATAAGGTATTCTTGGACGTATGAAATTTCAAATGGAACTTTTACTGACAACAATATAACCACTTAGTTACAGCTATTCCGTAAATGTCCCAACGAAACACCAAAAAACCTGTTATCTATGTATTTTGCTTATTATTATTAACATAAATTATTTTTTACATGGCGTTCAAGGATTGTGCTTACTAAAAAAAAGTTAAAGAAAAAAATATACTACCAACTGTGAGGGGCTAGACCATATACCATTATCGAAACTTTGGAATCCTTTACATGAATAGGTCCTGCAGGTTAATGATATCACAATGAGCAATATGCACCTGCAGGCTTAAAGCATCTTTCTTGTATTTTGCAAAGAAATTATCATTATTATTATTATTGGGAATAGATGATACAAATTAGGCTAGAGAGAGATTGACTGCCTCTCTACTTAAAACGTAATGTTTTACCTTAACAGTATACAATTCCCCCTCTGTCAAGTTTTAAGACGACCACAAAGCTGCCTATGGAGAGTATTCCCAATCCTAATTATCAGCCAACAAATCAAAAATAATATAGCATGACGAATAGACCATACGACGAGGATGACGAGTCAAACCAAACAATTCTTCATGCCTTGTGGTATAGCATTTCGCTAACAATATGATTAGCAAATTGGCACATGTGTAATATCGATCTCTGTTGTTGATTGTATTTATTTATTATGCAAAATATGCATAATAACTAACTTATAGTAAGAATATGAATGAATATACATGACGCTTCCACACCTGCTGCACTAAAATCTATTTTAAAAACTTTCTCAAACTACTGGTTACTTGTTGTATAATACAAAAATAATATGTGCGAACACAAAAGGACGACTAGAGGAGAGGCTTATGTAATTATTGTCAAAAGATATGACGAGTAGGTACTTAACTTCCAATTCTTAAAACTCATCCATAAAAATGTGCATTATATTATGCAAATGCAAGGAGTTTCTTACGGTTATGTTACGTAATGGAGCTTCCAACTTTAACAAACGAAAGCAGATGTAAAATTTTAAGTCATTTGTATATTCACAGAGCTAAATGTATTTACTTTTCGTACGCAGTTGCTAACGATGTCACATTCGTTCCTATTAAATATGACAAAGAACTTTGTATAGGGTTTTCCTAAGAAAGATTACTCAATCGCATTTGAAAGTTTTAATTCATGTAAATATGATCCATCTTGAAATGTGACACTTAAATATTAAACCTGCGATAATGGCATCGTTATATTTAAAGAATGACACAGCAAAATCTTTCACTCAGATTGATTGCATTATTGATGCCAATAAAATAGTAAACATTGCATTGGTTTAGATCTAAGTAGGTACCTACCCAAATGATTTGATTGATTGATTGTTTTGAAATATATTATATACGAATCATTATCATCATCAAGTTAATGTTGAGATTAATTTCTTGATTATTCGTTTACGTTGTTGGTGGTCTGGTAGTATTATAAACTTGAACAACATCATAATAACAAACAAATTTAAATTTAATGTTTGGATGGAGAATTTAGTATGAATTTGTGATTAACCTTAAGCGCTTGTGTGTGGTTTGCGCATCTAAAATCACTGCCTTACTAATCGTAGGTACGTGCATCTATGCATAGCCATTGCAATCCTTGTCACACTGCCACATGGAAAAATCACTGTTGCATACGAGCTTTGTTGCCTTGTGGCGTTGCGATTGCATCGACAAAATCTGCGACATGCGATGCAATATAAAGATTCCATGCTTTACATTATTTAGGTACCATTATACCAACACCAACATGTCTATGTAAATGTGCAATGTAATAAGTATACAAGAATAACATGGTTTGGTTGTTTGCGCTTTGGCACACAACAATATAATGCAAGCAAGACTAGACAATACGCACTTTACAAGGCATCCACATATTTATCAATACAAACCAACAACACCAAACTAAACTACCAACACCACGAACAATTTCTTCAACTCCAGCAGTCAAACATGTGGCTTGATTGCCTTAAGTTTTTGTAATAATGTGCGCTCTCGTCTTTCACAAAATGGTTTTGTGTGTGGATTGTTCTTCCATTAATATTCTGATAACGTAATATAAACATAATTTCGTCCGTGATTTTCCTTTCATTTCATCAATAATTTTCACATTTTAATGCTATATTTTCATCGTTAAAAAGATATCATTTCAGTGATGAGTGACATTTTTTTACATTTTCAACTCTTTACCAAAATTTCGAACACATTTAATGGTATTGTATTTTAACTACGAATAGCAATAATTGTCATTTAAATATATAGGAAATTGAAATTGAGCATTGTTACAGCACGAAAGTAAAAAAATCAACATTTATCAGTGAGATCTTCCTGTCAAATGATTATTGTGCTCAAGTAGCATTTATGGAAAAGATGCTTCGTGATTCATCATCTTCTGCAATTCAAATGTGACTTCCTCAACCTCGGGACGAAGAGACCTCAATAACAAACGGTGAACAAAAACAAGCATGACCTAATCTTTCATTAGGAAGTTGTTGTTTTGTTGATGTGAGTCCAGTTTTTTAAGTAAGCAACATGTTTACCTACTTAAAACCTATTGCAGCATCATTGGCAGCCAATATCAAGTTACATTTTGTTTGAGAGTGAATTTCTTCTGAAATTTGCCATGTTTGTACTATGTATTGTTATAAAATGTTACATTGTACGACGATGTTGTAACGCTGTCAAGAGTTTAAGTTCTTTGGAGAGAAGATGCATCTACAATTACATAACTAAGTAAGTGATTGTGCTTTGTGCAAATAATCGTTATAAAACTGTATTCCAATCTTGTCAAGAAACAGAAACATATACGTTGATCATTGCTGACTGTTGATGTGTTGAATAATATTGTAAGTGTGAAGACGTTTGAAACGATCAACTTCTCGATATATATGTGCATCATTTTTATCAACAAGAGAAGTAGACAAAGAGGATTGTAGTGCTGCAACACGTGTGGGTCGAATCAATGTGTCAAACTCTTGCAGCGAAGTCGGCATCAACGACGGATTTCTTTCTGTTGAACCTTATATGTAGCTTGAAGACTTTAGGCAATATTTCCATTGTTGGTTCAGGAGAAAATGCAAACCATTCAAATAAATGGTATCAGTTTTTACATTCGCTAAGTCAAAAATTCTTGCGCATTCGATGAATGTATTTGATGAATTCGATAAAAGTGATATTACAAAATCAAGTTTCGGCTTGTTCACATTATTGGATTATTTCTCGAATACTAAGGTTCTACTGTGGATTTAATCACATTTTGTTTATGAAGTACTAACTTAAGTTCAAAATTGAAACTCAACCTTGACTACTACATCATTGTAAATCAAAAGTGAATCACTACAAGTTGTTATTTCAGCAACCAGAATAATCGGTAAGTACATTTGAGTGTGGATTATCACGGAATAATTATCCTATTATATAGGCCTTTTTTTGTATGTTTTCATTACCATAATATATTTAAATAGACATAAATCATTAAGCAATCATCACAGATTGCACGGGGTCTAGTTTCAGTCACTTTACTGTTACTGTTGGGAAAAGTCCCATATTTCTGCGGTGCCAAATGGTAGGTAGAATGGTCAAGATTGTTTTCTCACGTCAATTAAATTATGTTCATTCCAAATATTTATAAACAATAAATAATTGCGTTAGCCTAAAAAAGTACCATGATGATGCATCACAAGAATACTAGAAATCCCGTGAAGTAATTCACATATGGATTGACTAAAAGTTTTTTCGCCCAAAAATCGCGTCACGCTTTGTAAATCCTTTCTGTATTTATGAATTGATTACCATTTTATGACATATCATATATTAACCCTAATTGAATACCCATTTATCTTCATCGAACATCAAAACTCTAGCAATTTAACTACTTTGGTTAAGAAGACTGATTAAGAATTCACAGTCAAGTAATGAAATCCCAATTTGTTTTAACAAGAAAATTTGTACAAAAAAGCAAATGCATGACCAAAACTGCACTGCGATTTGGTGGGGTAAGATAAATAGGAATCTTGTTTTGTTGTGAAAAGAATTTTTCTTCGCGTCAAGTGCAACTTCAGGTTGATGAAAGGTGTTATGAAGATCTGCAAGTTACAACTTACTTTATATACTAAATTTGTAACGTACGTAATTACAAAATTAGCTGAAGAGCGTACATTAAGTGTGCTTCTTCGTCTCGAAATAAAAAGAACCTTCAAATCATCAAACAAACCCAAAAAGTCTAATCGTAATCTGACAAACACGACAGACGAATCATGCAATAGTAAAATACGCTATATTAATTGCAAAAACCGTTGCTCCTCACTGAAAAATAATCATGATCAAATAATGGTTCTCGGTGCAATACAATCGTCAACATTTTTATAAGAAATTCTACACTTACCAATCAACACCTCATTTTTGGAATCACCTATCCAAGTATGGATAAAAAGGAGAAAAACTAAGAAAAAGTGTCAAATAAATCTGTGTAAACAACCTCGAAACATTTGCACAATTAACTAGGATGATAACGTTACGTTGGAAAGAAATGCTTAACTGCATGAAAATCGTTAGCAAGTATAACTTAGTGATAATAATGAATAGTTAAGGATGATGAGACTAGTCATTGTCACTCGTGTGTAATTTTCCTTAACTATTATTGTCCCTTCATTATTACTATTGTTGTTGACCGTTTCAATGCGGATGGTGAGCATGAGGGACGATTCGCTGCTACCATCAACATTCTTTAAGTTTTTGCAATATCATATAACGTGTACTAAAAATCTGTCATCCAAACATTTGTCAATTATTGTGATTAGGTAGGTCATCAGTCATCATATCCACCCCAAAGATTCAAATGCAACATGATCAAGACTCAAAATTAGAAACCAAGTGATTTTTTTATTATGCAATAGTTTTACTAACTCGTTTATTGATATAAACACAGTTTTGATGATTATGAGTGGCTTGCAATCAAATAAGACGATTCCTAATTGGTGACCTTTACGACGTTTCTCTGGAATATTGAAAATAAAAAAGTATTATGATTTTTTGTAATGTGTCATGTAAAATGTTTTGTAGAATGCGGTGGTTTTAGTTTTAAGTTACACAAAGAAAAGCTGCATCGTTTTTTATGTGAGCAGTTTTGCATTGTTAGCTTAAATGTTTCGCAATGTCAAAGGTTCAAACCTGATTCAAAAACGAACTCCATAATAGATATGATGTTACAATTGTTAAAATTAAGCTACGCAAAGCTATCAAAACTCATTGTTATTACCTGGCCACTTATTCTCTTAGCTCAACAAACTTAGTAAATCAAGAGCAAAAAGTTCTTTTAGCTGACACAGTTCTTGGGGAAGAAATTTAGTGAGTAAATGTCAATTTCATTAATTTTTTCATGAGCATTCGTACATTGTCATGAGGCGTTATGGTAGAAAGAGATTATTTCTTGGTATCGATGTCATCACTGATGTTCATCGTGTTCAACATCCTCCGCATTTTGCTCCTGCCCATTCAATCCTTTTGTCATCGTGTAATATCATATGGCTCATCAGCACAATTCATAATTTTCGAAGAAAAGAAAATTAAACATAATTTTCAATTTAACCATATGAATTGTGAATGGGCAGCAAATACTGCTGCCAAACAATTAGTGCATGTGTATGTGGCTGTAAAAAGGAATTTTGAAACATTCCTTCAGTGTACCTATCTATAAAATATGCAAAAAAAATTAGTCTTTTCAGAGAAACATGAGTGTTAATTTTTTGCCTTTTGTGGACCTTCGCCGTTTAAGCATTTAACCAGAGCCTTTGTAGAAGCAGATCTACACGAATTAATAATAGATTTGCCTTCGTAGATGCGCCGAACACCGCTAAAATTATTCAAATATGATATTTTTCAAATTTCTTTACCAAATGATTAATTATTGCACAATGAAAATTGTATTTCCAACATTGATAATTACAATTACTGAGCTGCTATCAAATGTCACGCTCTTGATTTATTTGCCAGTGCCTTCAAATAGCAACTTAATCGGTTACTTGCTTGCAGTAATACTACAATGGCCACTTCATTCATTTTATTTTACTACGTTGAAATTTTAGCAGAATTTTGTTATAGCATGCCTGCATGATTGTCTACTTACCTAAGTTTCAATCCACTCATTCACTCATGAAATATGTCGTAACTATCTCAAGTGCAGTAGCTTGACAAACGAGACGTCTCCCTTTCTCAGCCTTGTTGTATTATGCAAAACTACTACTGCATTTGCATTTAATATCTGGGAGTGCGTACTTGACTCGATATCAAGAAATTAAATCAGTTTTGAAACGTAACGTTAACTAACAATGCAATACGTTACAACTGCGTAGAGACACTCATCGGTTTTATCTAATCTTAGGCATTAGTTATAACAGCCAACCTCTTTGTGGCAACGTAAATACAATACATTCTTCCACTCAGGATGAATGATAAAATTCTCACCTGGATGTGAAAAGTGGAGATAAGTAGTATGTAGCGTCTAAAAAATATCCTTTGTTCACTTTTCCCTAGTTTTATATTTGCCGCTGCGTCGGCGTGTAGATTTTCCTGTTTTTTCTTGTTTCGTTCTTGCTACTTGAAGAGGAGCGGAACATTCTCGTTTTCATTCTGGTTTATTCTGTCTTGAGATCTGGAAGTGTGTACTTTGATAGTCCAGTCAGTTTTGCTAATTAAGATTATCCTATAGATAACCCTAGAACCATTGCATTTATGGGAGAAATTAATTATTGTTGTTGATTAATAGTGATTTAGTCGTGAATAAAATAGGGACATTAGAAACTATTACATCGATTGTCGATAGTTCCTTATTTTAGGCTAAATCCGTGTTATCGTTTCTCTGAAAAGCATTCATCGTCCATTTGACTGAGTCGGGATTTACCATTTCAAGCGTAGAAGGAAGTGAGCGCTATAGTCGGGTAGATTATAGGACCAGCTCTTCACACCTGGAGCTGTGCCGTTGAGTAGAAGTGGTCCTTGGAAAATTCATCCATAGCATAGTTGGAATACAGTATACATACGTCAACTCATTATTCCAGTTCTTCTAAGATGAAATTCTATTGACTAATTTAAATACTTCAAATGATAAGATAGTGGCCACAGCCACGTGTGAAACGACGTGGAAATGACATAACATGCTGTATATTACGTGCAAATATTATTTTTCCTTCTTGTCCAATAATCTGGTTTCGGTAGCTGTCAAATAAATAACTTTCCTATCGCTTGCACAATTTGCAATGCAGTTTCAGATACTACTTCCAGAACGTGGTGCAATAACAAACTAAGAAGAAATTCTCGACATCCTTCACCAACATTTTTAACATGCATAAACTCTGTGGCCAGTTGAAGTCATGATAATTTCCTGTTGGTCTTCCTTGAAAATATTATCGATTGGAATGGTTGATGATGACGAAATTGGATCAATAAATAAATGATTTTTGATCAGCAACAAGTGATAAGATGTTGTGAAGCGATGAGATCAAAATTATATAGGTTGGTGACGTGGTACTTGAAAAGTAACAAGGTGTTACGTTGATAATTATAACTTGAAGCATAATATAGCCGAGCTGATTTAATCGATCTGTTCATGGAAACTCCATCTAAATTATTTCAGTAGTATGATTTTTGGAGGATTCTGAATGCGATTTTGGTGTAGATAATTTTTGTCAAATTACAGCGCTGTTTTGAGTTTCAGGTTCTTTGATTAAATTATTATTGTACATAGATATGAGCAGCCTTTGCACGTTTGTATAGTGTGCTTATACTAAAGAAATGGAAGGTGATATGATCAGAATAAATCGTACGCATAATTGATCGAGAGCGTCAATCAATATTTGACCCACCTCAGCTCAAGACACAGGGATGAAAGCCATATCTATTTTGAGATTACTACAGGAACAAGATACCTTATTTGGTAATAGGTTACCAGAGAAGTTGCGTGATGCACAGAGTTTAGCCATTTTCAGCAAAAATCTTAAAAAGTATTTGTTGGACAAGAAGTGTATGTGAAGTTAGGGAGGTGTGACGTTCCGATTGTTTTAATTGTACCTAATTAAATTGTATGTAATTGATTTGCTTTTATTGACTGAATATTTAATTATAATGATTTGATATTTAATGATAATCTCCTACTTGGTAGGGTGTCTATTGTAAAATTGATTGAAACTACTCTGAATTGTGAAATAAATTGACTACAATAATAATAGTAGTGATGTGGGACAATGCAATTCACGACATTTAAGTAACAACCTGTAATGATTACATATTATACAGAGGCTAACTCCCATCATATCCGTTTACCTAAACCAAGCTCAATGAAAGTTTTGAAATCAGATAATGTCGAGATTCAAAAAGAGGTGCGTCAGAATAACAAAAAAGAAGCGTGAATAAAATGACTTATATTAACAAGAATAAGTGGAGTGGGCTTTTATAATATATTTTATATACTGCACAGGAAATAGCCTAACCTTGAACTTCTCAAATGCACCCATACTCTTATTACAGTTGGATAATAAATCACTGAGTAGCTCGGAGAGGAACAGTGTCATTTTCTCCATTTCAGCAATTGAAGAGTCATTTGTATTTAGGAGCAATTTGGAAATGGAAGGTGAGCGGATGGAAGTAATGTTGGCATTCACTCCAGAGCTCCGTTTAAGCTGATGTGATACTACATCGTCATCGTGGTGGATATACTAAATTATTGTTTTTTGATATATATCTCTATATATCTCTGCATTACATGAACCATTGCATTACACACCATTTTCTGTGACATTACATGGAAATTATTTGAGTAACGTAGAAAACAGTTGAAGCGTGAGATTGCAAGAAATGATATGTAATTCAGTATTCCTAAGGGTTTCCGCTAAAGCTGAAAATTTTGCATGTATCATGATGATTAGGCTTAAGGAAATATCAGCTTGTTTTGCATGGTATATAGCAAATAGGCGAGCAAGAAAAAGGCAGACCAGTTATTTTGGAAGGTCATTAACTGAAGAAAAATGTCAAAAGCATAAGGTGTCCTTCTTTTCATTAACAAAGACGAAAATAGATGCCGTAGTACTGGTGTATCACTCAAGATGTACGTAGAAAAAATGTGTGCAGAACGCATTATTCTGCACGCTTACGTATTTAGAATTTGTGAGTTATATTGGATATGATTTACCAGGAATCACGCTAGCTCATTTCAAGTTGCCCCATTACAGCAAATTATTCAAGTCTACATTTTCGAATAATTATTAGCAATCAATCCGCAATTCAATCGCTCAATCTTGCTCTGATAGGTCTTTAGAACGAGTAGTTATATTTTCAAGATCAATGCTTATGAAAAATAAAGTAGGTATGGACGGAATGCACGACAAGGTTAGATAGAGAATTGCATCCTTATCATGAGCCTGATAGATTTATGGGCGTTTGTGCCTGTGCAACTTTCGTAACAGTAGTCGCAATACAGGTTGGTTACGGATTTTAGTAGCAGCAGGAAGACTTTAGAGTTGAGGAATGACATGTGTATGATTTAAGTCGGAAAAGTCAAGAACGGAGCCGCAACTCTTGATTTTCAGCAGTGGCATGGTTTTGTATGTCTACGTGATGGGATACCCTTGTATAACACAAAGAAGTGGCATTGAGAGCCTACTCTGCTTCTGGAATGGCTTTCTTTTGTGTAGGATGTAGTATTGTTTCATAGGATATAATAATTATCCCAAATTACCATTGTTGCAAATCGCCCATTGTTGAAATGAATAATAAGCCTTACAAGGGCTTACCCAAGATGTTTTTGTTTACGCATTTCCGTTGTTCTTTCCCAAAGGTTTGCGTTTAACTAACTGAAATAATTTACGTGTGCCTCACTTACGTTGATGAATTCAGAAGCTTTTTATGATGCTCAGATGACTCATTGCATCGTTGTTTCTTTTTTATTGAAAATGCGTAGACTTCATGCCGCATTTTATGCAAACATCTACTAAATTCAACTAAGTTACTTTAATAACATTTATCTATGATCAAATTGGAAGAACTATTGCCGTCTGCTGCAACAAAAACTTATAATCCATTCAGGATAATAAACATTGGAATATGAGTATTACATACCTAACTCTCGGTCATTTTTCGCCGACTTAACAATTATATTTTACTTCAGTACATTTTTTTACGAATTCCAGTAACATGAAATACAATATGAAAATTTCTAGTAGTTGCAGAACATTGTAAACGTAAAATATTGCAGTCTATAGTTTATATGATTAAGTTTCCAAATAATGTTCTCTGTGTGGGACGCATTCCAAACACAATGACATTGAAAAACAGAAGTGAGAGTTTAGATGTGATCAGCATTAATTTGCAATTTGATACAAGGATGACCCATCCTAGATTAATTAAAATGAGGCAACCCCATTCATGCACATTCTAAACAATGGCGAATTCCAAAAATCGACCTTATGTGTTCATTCATGAATGTCAATTGCCTACCGAAAAACTTCATTCTGAATGACAATAAGTAATTTCAATCGTTGGTAAACTAAATGGAAAAGGAATCGCAAAACAATACAAAAGCAAAATATAACACACAAATTTCTTTTGCAGACGAGACTTAGCTGCATTTCAATTTCTTTTCTCTCGCATCCTTCTCATTTAGAAAATAACCTTTAATCGTCCTAAATAGAAATTAGGGACACAGTTCAACATTACACAGCCATGGAAAATATTTTATATTGTGCAAAATATCAAAATGTTTGCTCGACTGATTTGCGATTTATTGGTTCGTCGTGGGATGTCCTGATGTCAGATTAGAGTTGAAATCAATTGTACAGCACAGCTTCAGTTACGCCCGCCATGCCATGCAATAATGGGGCTACCTTCTTCTTTTGTCTTTGGCAGTTGCTGAAATACATTTGCAAATGAAAATGCCTTGTTTCACAAATTGATATCATACCTCGTTTCAAATGGATAAGATCATATACAAACATAATTTTTTAATTTTCTCATTCAGCATATTTTCCATCCAGTCTTGTCAATCTGCGTGTCATTCTCAACGGTGAGAAAACTAATTTTTAGCCCATATATAAAAGCATTATTAATAAGTTCTTTGCTTTTGCGACGATTTAAAAGAAACTGATCTTGAAAGTTTGTTGTAACATACCACTGCATCCCTCCATTCTTTATCTTTAAATTGAACCGTATACCTTGGACACTGCTGGCAAATGACTTGAAGAGGCAAAGTCACAAATGGCACAGTATAGTATTCCATATCTGCATAATATGAGCTCCGCGTCCACCTACTTCCATTCATTGATATTTTATCTAATTGACAGCTGAAAATGAAAAGAATTAAATTGAAATGACATATAAACCTATACCAACCGCTGCTACTTTTTACAGACAGTAATTAAAAGGATTCAAAAAGAATGACAAGTATAAATGCGAGTATGCAAATAAATATGATTGTTAAAAAGGGCATATAAATATGCGCTTTTTAATTGCAATAATTATTTGCTGTATAAAACTGTGATTTTCGATTGGAACTCTTAAAATTATATAATTCTTGCATGTTTGACGACTAAAAAGTAAGCATGCATATGAAAAGAATGTCTGCGTAATGATGGCTATACGTTTGTCAGTGGTCTTGTCCTGTTCTCTAAATTATATATCAACTTGTCCAACTCGCTAAAATGGTTGACTATGGCGTTGTATATTTCTTCATATGTTATTAGAAAGTTCGAAATCGTATTTAGATCCTAGCCAAAATGATTACCACATTTCAAACAAATACAATACCCAAATACCCGGGTCAAATACCCAAAAGACACTATACGCACTTACGTTCAAGTTCTTTCTTAACTCGAATCTTCGAAATATTTACGTTCAGCAAGTCAATGCTGATTGAGTCATTAACCGTATCTACTAATATTATAAGTTGTTCTCCACGAGGAGTTTGTTACGTAATCATAATTACTCATCACAGTCGTGATAGAATATCTCATCACGCAAATCAATATGGAACAGATGCAAACTACCCGTGAGCAAATCTATTTGACTATCCACATAATGAATGAGTGAGAAATAACTGCAAATACTAAGAAACTACTTGCGTAGCAATGAGAATTTTTTTAAATAACGTAGGATTTATGACTCTGGAGCTCAAACTCAGTTTCCGTTAAATACAATTAAAAGTTTTACAATTGCCCACATTTATATATATCTCAATTCGCCATCAATAAAAAAATGCACGTCCATACCCAATGAACAAAATCAAAACGAAATTGATAAGCGAAATGATTTCATTGAGAAGAAAATGAATTGAATGTTATGGATGATAATAAAAGTGAGTCTCAGCAGGACAAGACAGTGATAATAAGCAGGGAAATGTTTTAGTCATCAATATCATCAGCATATTATGTTCCTTAAAAAAATTGATAGAAGCATTGGAAACCAAACAAATTCTTGGTTTTACATAGGCAGTTTATCAAATTTAATATGGATCCTTTCCTGTGACCGTCTCGTTGTTGCTGGTGAGATTAAATAATAATGTTTGGGAATGAAATAATCACCTTATTTGATCAGGGTTGCGACCATATTTAATTCTTATGTGACTTGTCATGGTTTGGTTGTTTACTTCCGCGTAATGCAGTAGCATTGCTCTACTGCAAGAAGTTGTTTGGGTCTTGGTTTGGCATTATTTATATGTTAAAGGACATGTTCAAAGTTATGTTGAAGAGACTTCAAATAAATAGGAACAGGTCGTTCAAAAATGCGCGAAAATAGAGAGGTATATACGTGAATTAATCAGGTGTTGATCATCAAGTTTGTACCAATTTGCCTAGTCCACCACTGCAAGTTATTTTTGCCAAAAGAAACCAATTTTGTATATTGCATAATCGATTTCAACGTTACTTTTGCACTTGATCCACGAACTGTCAAACCATCATAATAAGATGTACGTGAGATCAGATCAGATGCAAACGAATAAAAGGTTGAATTTAGTTCAACGTAGCTCGAATGCTCAATAAGGTTCCCTTCTCTGCCTGCATATCAATTTATGTATTTGCCTAGCATTGAAATTGCCATCTTTAAGACGGAGATCAAAAGAAATTGGGTTAACAAACTGTCAACACATTTTGTCTGGGATGATTAGATTTGATAACCTTTGTATATTTTATTTCTTGTCAAATTCCATTGGAGGAGTCTCTGGTGTTAATTGATGGGGTGATAGGAGAACCATATTTGGAAGAATTTTTGATGATAGCATCAGTGCTATGTGTAAGTAGGGCGGCAGGATGGAGGGAAGCAGTTTAGTGAACCTTGAATTGGATTTTTTATTTAAGAGAAATTTAGTTGAAGTACTGCAAATGCTTCGTTGTCTAGTGGAAACAAACCGACCTGCAGTTTACAGCAGGGTTTCGCTTGCATAGTTTTGAATTGCACACAGAAACCACAGATAAATGTCATTGACTGGTATATCCATATTCTTCATTCATGTTAAAATTAAACTTAGATATTTGACGTAATATGTAGCACTAGCACTATTGAAGCTGCCAATAGTATTTTTATGTTTTACTTCAAATTATTTTTACCTATTCGAATACCTATTTGGCAATATGTTTACTTGTCAGACTCCATTGAACCTTTTAACGTTTCTATCTCCTTGTGGAAATAAATCCTTCTACATTTACATTTCACATATTGTCTTCGATCCTTATCTCAATTTTCCACGATTTTTTAACGATATAATTCAATAAGGTGAATTCAGATATGTAGATTAGGGTTTCTAAGCTACGTGGATTCTATGTTTATTTCTTTGTTCTGGTTAACATGGTTGAAACTTTGAAAAGTTTGCCGAAGAGATATAAAGAGATTGGCTGAGTGGCATCAGATTGCGGTGATTTGAAAGAAAAAAGATAACCTTATGGAGTTTTTCCAATGTAAAAATTTAGTAGTTACGAACCAAGGTTATCTTCAATGCTTTGCTTATTGCTCAAAATCAACCCTCTTCCTATTCTTAACGTTATTGTTTGTCTCTCTAGTGAGATAAAATTTTTTGTTTGCCACTGGGTAGTTCATTATCAGAGTACCAAACTACGTGAATAAGTAAAATAGGTTCATGTCGGTTCGCTAGCTGGAGTCTCTCTGAAGGGACATATACTTATTCATCAATAAATCAAGTTATAAAATGATCATGATAAACATTAGCTCATACAATTGCATTTTAAGTCATCCTAGAGCATCCATGGAAGAAATTGAAACGCTGTCAAAATTTTCATAATTTGTGAATATTATAAAATTTCTTCGAAATGTAATTTTAAAATACGTTGTCCTCCATTTTTGGTGCTACGCCGACTAAGTCATGATTTAATTATAAAGATTAAGAACATCTCTAGTTTTAGACAGTTTGATAGAAATGCCCTGATTAAAATTAAACCAGACAGGTTTCAGTTAACTAGTTGTAAATCGTAGTTTTTTAATATCACCACTATAAAATATACTGCGCTTTATCCGGTGCACTATTTGAAGAACGTCAGAATCAAGGCATTGTAGAAAAGTAGTGCTAAACTCGAAATCAGAAAACTGTTCATCAATATACTTCGTTGTATTTACGTACTCATCTTGTAGTAGCATATCTTTTCTACATCATGGGAAATCGTACTTATCAGGAATTATTGTCACAGTGCTTGGACTTTATTTTGAAGCTGCTCACTTATAATACTAAACATTTCACTTAGGGTGTTTTAATAGTTTATTATATTGATACCTGCAAAATATATGAATTAGGACAGTGTCGAACCTGTAAAAATTAATTTATTTTAAAGACTCCAAATAAATTGTAACCGTATTTGTTAAGCAATTTATTTTTGTGTCGATAATTCATCTCTAATCCCAATCTACTACATAAAAGTGGCAGTCATACATTTACCAAGAATAAGGAAGCTCTTTCGTTGCATAATGATGAAGAAATTTGCAAAAAAGATACAATTTCATGTCACCCATCCAATTCATACCACCTGAAATAAAGTGCCTCGTGGTAAACAAGAATGGATTATAGAAAACATTGGCATTTTAAACGTTTTCTTTTATAATTTTCACTCTTTCTCGAGTTCTTCCTTAAACTAAAATTATATGAGAGGTTTCTGATTTTTCTTTTGACACAACTATAAAGAGGTTTCACTAAAATGTATTTGCTTTGAGTGCATCAACTCTCATCAAGATTAGACAGGTAGAATCCTTAAACGTCATGCTAAATGAGATAATTTCACATAGGCCACGAGCTAAATGTTGTCAAAACACGTTGAAACTGCTTGAAGGCGTTGCTGACATGTTTAATTGTGAGTTTTAATGCACTTTTGATGTGCTAGTTTAACATTTCCTTGCGTAAATATCAAAAATTATTCTTCCAGTATTTTTAACTATTTTGAAACAACTGACGAAACGATGTCAAATCTTTAAATGTCGTCACTTCTTTTAAATGCCAAAAAACAATTTCATGTACAGATGTGAGTCTAGTTACCTCTCATAATATTTATAGGAGATCTACAAAGCTGCACACACATATTATGTGTTTTTAAACTATACCATTTCAGAAAAGAATCTTAATGGAGATGTAATTCAAATATTTTATGATAATGTAAAAAAAATAAAGCAAGGAATCTCTGAGCATTAAAATCATAAGACATCAAGGTACTAGTTTTACTGTGGCGATGAATGTTTTATTTTAGTGTGGTTGTCTAATTTATAGAATAAAAGATAAATTCATTGGAAAGAATCATAAAACACTTAAGCAATCCGACTCAACATAACCACTAAAATCGGCATGGATAGAAAACTACATTCGTCTCATTTAACTTGATGAGCCATGACATGTCACGACAGCACTTTCAACAACGAACAAACAAACTCCAAATCGACAATGAAAAATAAAACAAAAAAAGTCTATGAAATCGTCGGTCGTCGATTACGAGATTGTATTTGCTATGCAATAAAATATGATTTCTTTAACATACAGTAGAAGACACACTGTTTCTTCATATCATCCTAATTTTTTGTACCTTTGTCACATAAAGGTTTATCAAGCTATCTCACGTGGCTCACAAAAATCAATATGTGGAAGTATGGAATTTTTTATGATGCGTAAACCACATCCAACTATACCATGTGTCATATATAGCCTAATCATAATCATAATACGATGATTGTGTATAATTTGTTCAAGATAAACAGTGAGGTATACTCATTAATTAACTACAGTATCAATAATATGCGTGTCAATTGACAATAATGCTCATCATTAAACTAATGGTACCCTCAAGCAATAGCCCATCAAACTTATTATGCATCATCATCAACTTATTCCGAATTCCAACAGCAAGACACTTTTTATTTCATTGTAAACGAAAACGTCACTGAAGTAAAGATAGTTTAAGAAACTCCCCAATTTAGTTACTGCCAACCCTTGTATTTCAGGTTTTGAGATTCCACTAAATTTAAAATTAGTATCTTCATTACATACCTATCAGTATAACCATAATGTAGTTATAAAACACAAAATACGTTTCAAAACCTTCTTTGTTGCTCATTATTATTTAACTTATTTATAAAGATATCAATCACTTTAATTTCTTTGAATATGGAATCGAAGGGATCTTTAACAACTTCAATGCAAATGATGTTTGATGTCTTTAGCGGAAAACAAAATAGGCATTCGTTTAGAAGTTTCATTTTTGCTTTCACCTGCTTAGCAATAATCGTTCAAGCGTAATTATTGCGACTTAATAAAAGTTACATGAAAATTTTATTTTATTGACACACGCTTAGGTAGCTTCCATCTTGGCCTGATGTTTACGATAATTTTCTCTGGTAAATAATTATTAATATTTTGACTGGAAACCCACTTTATTTATCGAAACCGACAGCTATCATTCTAACACATTCTAAATAAAATTCATCATTGTTATTATCTGAAATCATCATTATGAATCAAGTGCCCTTTAATTGAATGTTAATATTGTTATTCTATCGAGCAAACACCACAAAACAAATTTAATCGTATAGCTTGCGGCGTCATTACTACTTCGTGAAATGTACGGTTGAAATGGGCGAGGCTTTTATAATTTTTAAGCACAAATGCTACTTTATACTGGGTATAATAAAATTCATTCCAAACAATGAACACAAAAAATACAGACACCTGAAAGGTTTGAGCTTGCTTTTCGAGGATTCACGGCTGATTGTTTAAGTCTTTTGTGAGCTGGCCAACTTTTTGGTCATTTCAAAGCTTTTTTGTAGTTGATCTTTTTAATGAACCGTGGATGGATGTATGGTTTTGTATATCCTTTCTTACTGGTGACGAAATAATATGGGCATGACATTGAAAATCGTAGCATTGCGGAATGAAAATGAGAATTGAATATATAACCGGAACAACAACAAATTATTTCTTTGACGAACGATTAGACATCCGCCGTTGCATATGCAGACGAAACTAATTAAACCCTACATGCAAACTGCTTTAATTTTCTGTTGAAGTTAGTGTCTTGCATTATATTTTCATTCCTTACAATTTGACAGTAATACCTGTAATACAAACCATTCGTGGCAACGACACTTTAACGAGGACTATTTTTCGAGGAATTTGGGAACTCATCAATAAGAAATGGATAAGAAATCTTATGATCGCCTCTTATCGGCTTACAAACGAAGTCAAAAAATAAACAAAAGTTTAATTAATTCATGTTAAGTATGAGTCATGAACGTCGAATTAGGATTTATATTTCCGTTTAATTAAAATATGGATTAGTAAATGGTTCAAACATACATAAAAAGGTAAACGAAACAATAATTACTAGTCTGGAATATATTCCAGGCAAATCTTATTTCATTTGCAGAAATGCTTTCGACTTGTAATAACATTACCTTTAAGTTCAATTATCATTTTTTGATATCGTCTTTCTTAGGCAAATAAAAGCTCCAAAACTTTCTCCCTTTTCCAAAATTGGCAGCTTCTTCGAGAGTTTCCTGTATGCAACAATCATGATGCTTAGCGCCGAGAATCAAAACCAAAGTACTAATAATTCCATTTTTAAGCTCTTACCGGAAGGTTGTGATTCACAGTTTCTGGAATACATGCAGCAGCAATCGTTCCAGCATATGACAGCACTGCGCTTATGATCCAGGGAGTAGTCAATGATGATTTTCCCTAAGAATGAAAGAAAATGACCGAACCCGTCTCACAATCAGCATTTGATTTGTTAATTTTTGACTCACCGAATAAACAATGTACGGCACAAGAATCAGTGTGATACTGGAAGTTGTTGACGCTAGTCCACTTCCGGTTGTACGGAATGGGGTGGGAAACAGCTCCGTTGCTTGCAAGTGAATTACTAGGAAAGACATCGTAACTGCAAATCTAAAAAACCATCGTATTCCCAATTTTCAATTTACTAATAGGCGGTTACAGACATTGGAGTATTATGCGAAATATTTTAGTCACGGAATACTTATTCATACAAATTTATTACTTTGCAATGTTGGAAGAAGTGATGACAGCAATCGTTGCAAATGTATCATCAGCAGAACCCATCGCACTGTAATAGGAACCTGTTGTGCATGCAACTGCACAAACAAGGAATGATAAAACTTGGGTCCATCTGCGTCCGAACTTTTCTGCTAGATACGCACCAAATAATCCTCCTGGAACTTCCATTAAGATACCCAAGGTAAAGTTGAGATAGCGATGACCGTGCAGATTTAAAGAGTTTAAGACAAGTCCATAAGTTACTAGACCATTCATCGCCCTAAACAAGATTCAGTAATCCTTTTAACTCGTAAACTTGAATTAAATGGTTTGCTTTGATTGAGCTGTCAACATACCAAACAAACATAATTATCAAAGTTCGCATAGCCATTCTCCGGTTATAAAATAATTTCAGAACAGTTTGACCCTCTGTCTCCTTCTGTTTAAGTTGAGTTGCCTCAGCTTCTCGTAACATTTCAAGCATTTCCTCATCGTTTATTTTGTCACTTGTCCCATTCCACTTTGCGACCATCTTCATTATCTCTTGAACCTTATCAATTTTTCCAACTGATAATAGCCACCGAGGCGACTCAGGCATCCAAGGGAGGAGCACGTAAGACAAGGAGCCCATCAAAATTGTGACCCAACCAAGGAGAAACCAATTTGGAACCAGATACGTTAAACAAGGGACTATTGGTGACGCAATTGCAATCGCCATCCATGTGACAGAATAAATCCAAGCTCGGTAGTCTAATAATGCAAACAGTTAAAAAGTCCTGATTTCACATTAAGAAACACGGCTGCTTCATTCGATCTTCCATGTCAACTTTGCCCTACCTTGGCCACACAACTCAAGTCCAATCGTATTACAAGAAATGGCAAACATTGGTGCTGCAGTTGAAACAATCATCGACAGCAGCATGAACATCCAAATATCATTCGCGAAAAATAAACTGACTGCTCGGCCCGCAGAAAATAGCACAAGTGTTATAATGAACACAGGTTTTCGTCCTATCCTTGATCATTCCCACATTTTCACAATTAATTTTTTATTTGGAAATATAATTCGATTTGGCCCAATTTAAAACTTAAAGCCTTACTTGTCAGCCAGGTGGCCTAAAACAAATGTACCGATCACGTTTCCAATATTTCCTGCAGTGTAAACCCAAGTGGCGTAGTGGGATTTGTCACAAACCCAGTCATAGTCAGTGACTATGCTGTGATAATCAACAGTGCTGAAGTCATATTCCCAGCCTGCATTGCAGGAAATTGTGGTATCGTTTGGTCCAAACATTTTGCATTTGCTAAAATCTCCATTCGGTTCTCTGAAATGTTCACAAAAAATAAAATATTTGCATCTTGTCACATCAATATCGTTCGGAAAGCAAATATGTATTTTACCTGGGAATGGTGCGATTTTTCCATAAATCCAGGTTTTCTTCTTGACTGGCATTTCTGGGTACGTTACACCAGTGATCTGGTGAATCTACAAGAAACCACAGGAGGAAACCAAAAAATGCCTCAAAAATGGAGAGTGGAAGTAGTATTGCATAAAGGAAGAATCTTTGATAGTTGCTAGTCGAGCCGACGATTTCCAAAACATCGTCAAAATCTCGTGGCTTTTTATGTCCATCTGATCCTACTAAGCTACCCTAAAATAGGAAAGAGAAATAACTTAAAATCTTATGAAAAATTATAGCCCGAATTAAACTACGAGTATTGTGCCCCTCAAATGCCCTCAATACCTTTCTATTTTCCAGTGGAATATTATTTTCATCAACGGACAAACTCATAGTGTATGGGAGTTCAACGGGCTGCTACAAAAAAAAATGCATCAAGACAAAAAGAAAATTTCTGCCATGTGGTGGTCGATGCACTATCAAAACTGGTTGTGTGTTGAATGTGGAAGAGCTGCATGAATTGCAAGGCAACTGCAGCCTCAGTCTGCAAAAAGGTTGTTATGTCTTGTGTGCAAATCTCAGTTAGATGTTTTTTGAAAACACACATAAGGTGCAAAAACTATAATAAGCAGATACAGTACTGCAGCAAATACTGTACATGTATATGTTTCGTTCGGCTAATAACAACAGTGGTGAATGATATATAGCTTGCGGCATTCTAACTACATAGTTTATGCGTCTACAAATAAAATACGAGTTTTTAATGATTTGTAAGTACAAATGCTGCTTGTCCTATTGAAAACTCATTCTAAATAACGAGCAAAATACAAATAATGTAGTCACGAATGGTTTATGGTCGCGTTTTATTGAATCACAGCTAGTTTCTATTGTGCTGGACAAAAGTTATATTCCAAGTTTCCTTATATTCAAGGACATTGATCCAATTTATGTATCTTTTTGTTGAAATCATAATCCAAACAAAAATAAAGCCGGTAACTCAAGATGTATGGGATTTAACATTAGTAAATACTATTACGTAATCTGTGACCTGGTGTCATGAAATCTTTCATTGACTAACTTTCCATTGATATACCGCACCCAACTGTGTCATTTAAAAGTGCTTGACCTTTGACACTGTTTCAGTATTCTGCTATGCTCTCTGTTTCAGATGTATAATCAGCACATCAATAGCTTTGAATGGTTTATTAGAATTTTATGCTGTTGAATCGTTGCCAGAAACCGACACTGCATGCATAAATGCATTTAGTGTTTCTAGTATGGATTTGCTTGATTCTTGAACAAAAAAAGGTCAAAAATTTGCATAGCTGTAAAACCTAGATTGCTCATGCTCAATGCACATGAGCTTTGGGTTTGGTGTTGCTTTGTACAACCGTCTCACTTCATGATCAGAACGGATGCAACATAGACCATAGTTACTTGCAAATGTTTTCATGGAACTTAAAAATGAGCTAAGCTTAAATCTAGTGCAAGGAGCGACTGACTGCAATGTAACTTGTGGTTTTTTATTTATTATTAAAACTTTATTCCTTTTGATTCATGAGCATTTAATAGAATGAATTCGGTGTTCACATTGCCCCAATTAGGCAATGAAACTTATAAGTGGCCTATGATATGTTTTCCACCCTTCTGAAGATCGCACCCTTCAAATGTTCTTCGCTAGCCCCGTACGTTACCTAAAATCTACTTCTTAACGAATAATTCGCCAACTAGAATCTTCTAATTTTCCCGTCTTACTCAAACGCATTCTTCTTATTTGATCGCAAAGGGTTTTGCTCACTAAGGTTTATGTCCAAACCAGCATATTTGACAACTTTGGCTGTACTAAGAATCTGGAAAGCATAGTTAAATAAAAGTGCATGGGAAGTAGGCAAGGAATTTAACAAATTTAACTCAATCAATCAAAAACTACTCTCCAGTAATAAGCTAGGGCACATGTAGCTAAGTATTACGGTAAAAACGCAATGTATATTGGTACCTATAAGATTGACTCTTCTCGTATTCTTTGGGGAGATCTTGCAAGGTTGGAATCGTCATCCATCCCGGTATACTTAAAACACGAATCTTACACATCAGTAGAGGAAACAATGATTAATTCTGTCACCAACATGATAATACTTTTATCCGAACAACTTTTCAATTCGTATAAAACTTGCTTCATTGCGTTGTTACGTACTACTTAAATAATAATTATTATATTTCTCAATAAATTTCAGGTCAGAGGAATAGCTCTCGTCCTTGAATCAGTGCCATATTAATCCAACAATGAGACCCTCATCTAATCAGTCCTCGAAGCAAGACTAAATCCCTTAAGAATTATCAAGACAATGGGCAACAAGACGCGGATAAAACCTCCACTGTCACGCAACCGGATGGAATTTCATCTTCAACTACAGAATCGAGCAGTTTACTGTTTTCAATACTTCTTGCTTTGTTCCTTCATAAAGTTGTCACATCAGCGTCAGTTGAATCGACAATTAGAAAATACTAATAATAACCACACAATGTTCAATTTCGAAATCGCATGAGAGGAGAGCAAGCGCTATCGTCATGAGCAACAGTATCAACCGCTATTATTCCGCTGACCAGCATAATGAATACGATAGCCGAGTCAGCTTTCTTGATGATGACACCTTGAGACTGTCTCTTTCCATTAATGATGATGAAGGGTTGAGTGCACTAGTCTACAACCTATTGAACCGAAGGTTTATCTCCGCGTCCCGGGTGAATCTGGAATGATAAGGCCAGATAATTCTTATAGCGATAAAAATAATGAAGTTTTAAGTGCCAGTACTCCTTCTCCAAATGTGCTAAATGATCATGAAATCGAAGAAGGGGAAGATACAGAGGATAAGGACATGAATGATAACTATCACCACCATTTCCCTATATAGAATCATACAGGGAAAAATACACAAAGCCTGAACTAAGCTACGTGGTTCCAACAAACAAACTCATCTAGCCCGAAATCTAAACAGGTTTGGTCTGAAATAATTGCTCAAGTGACGACCCCCTTCTTCCTTTAATGAAATCAACTCGTCAGCTTCCGAACACAGATTGGCTGACTTCCAATTGAGAGCGAATCTCCCTTCATATTTCTCCAATAAATATAGTTCGTATTAAGAAGAAGATTTGGAGAATGTGGCGGATTTGGATGATGAGCATTCCAAATACTTTGTGAAAACTCGACCCAGATCTGTGACCACTTCCGGTAGCTATCTCTACAGCAATTTCTAGCTACGAGCCACCGTCCTTCTCAACAAAATCTGTATCGATACCTGTCAAAACTAAATAAATAGAGTTGTTCATTCCATGTAAATACATATCTTTCCAGCGTTATCAGAACTGAAATCAAACTTTGTATGAGCATGTAATTTCAACAGTTCTGGCATGATTTTTCATTATTTTGAAAGATAAAACTATCAATTTTATCAAACACGAACTCTGAAACTGGGTTTTCTATTCCAAAACATTGCTTTTAAGGTCAATTTTGGTTAGAAAGGTCGTAATAAACGTAAAGGAAAGTCAATTTTTGTTGAAAACTTAGTTTTTTAGGTACCTTTTTATACATATTTTTGCAATTTTTTGTTACAATATTTACCGTACATATTTTGGCGTTTTATGTACATATTTACATACATATTTTGGGTCATTTTAACTAAAATAGAATGAACAACTCTACTAATAAAGATCAGCTAGTTTTTGCTCAGCAAAACCCCATGCAAATATTTATTCTGATAGAAGTTCCCAGCATCTCGACATAAATGATCATAAGGATGACGAAGTTAGCCATGATGATTACAATCATGATGATCATGAGCTCCCACAACAAGATACGACAGTAACGACACAAGTTCTTCCACCGTCACAACTCAAAAGCTTGAAGAAGCGAATGAAAGCAAAAATAGTGTCAGCAAAACCATCATCATCGTCATCAGAAACTTTAAGACGTATCCACGTCTCAATCCATCGTGCCAAAATTTACTTTGATTTGGTGCAGCGCTAAAATTAATACCTGACACTAAAACTGGGGCCGTTGGCTAGCCAGTTGTGATACCAATTGCTTTTTTCTTCCCCGTTGCAAGCCG
>LJIJ01002674.1:0-24683 GCA_001718145.1 Orchesella cincta
TGCTGGCACCTCGAAGAAAACGCTTTTTAAAATTAGAAGTAATGGATAATTAAACTTTAACTCATCGAAAGATGGTCAACAAGATTGTTTTCTATCTGATATGATCAACATCAGACACAAAAGAAGTCTGGTTCGGTCTAAACTTTCATTTGCGTGCGGCAACTCCGATACATGCAAGTCAAATGACAAAATTTCAAATTTGAACTGACCTCTCAGAGGTCATTGCCTAAAGTGTTCGGAAAATCATTACGTTAAGTCGTAAGCATTTTTTGTCTAAGGGTAAACGAACAGCTCACTAGCTCAGGCGCATGCTAACTAGTGGCTAACATCACCCCAACCAAGCCAAACGAAGGACATACGAGAACCGGCAGCAGCAGCGATAGGATCGATCTACGGATTAGCTAAAGACATTCATTCGCTTTCTCGTTTTTGTACTTTACATAAAACAAACATACCTAATCTTGTACCTTGTTTGTATCTCGAGTCACGTGTTGTTTGGGTGCAAATTGTTTGTATGATATCTTTAAAGAGTTAAGGTTATCAGGTGTGATGACACACAGCTAGGAGGACTAACTAAATAGTGGTTTATTTTCAGCACATTTAACTAAAGGTGAATGAATGGACTTGGTGAATGACAGACGTGGTCATTAGTGGCTTTCATTGTCAGATTGGATAAATAATTTTAATTTCGTGAATAGTGATTTGTTTACTTTGACAGAGTTTGATTTGTGAGTGATGAATGTTTCTTGAGGAAAATTAACTTGATAAGATGGCATCCAGTATCGATGAGGTATCTTCACTGGTTTTAGCAAATGCTAAGGTAAGCACGATAAAGTATCATGTCGTTAATTGAGTACATATCATTTACCATTCCACTGTTGATTATTACATGATTAGCCTGATGCCTGAGCCAACTGATTAATGATGAATGGACAGTAAAGTCAACGCACTGAGCGGACACAGGATATCATGGGTCGTGGAAGAAGGAACAGAAAGTAATTGCGAATTTATAATTTAACGTTTACAGAATATGATTGCCGGTCTTGAGACAAGTGACCTCAAGCTTTTGTTGGCGAGTGTGGGGGAAGAAGCCAATGACGAGTTACTTTCCTTGGAGTTGATGGCAAGATGTTGTAATTTGTTACAGCAGAGAAAACTGCCATGTAGTAAAGTTGTGGAGCAGTATCATTCCCGCATGACAAGCATGCTAAGTATGTACCATAACCGTAGACGACAAATCAGTACGGCCATCATGGCCGGGCCATGGCTATGGAAATAAAAATATAACATGGTTGTGGCGTCTTTGTTATTCGTGTAGAAGATGGTAGGGTAAGGACATGTTTTAAAAGACTCTTTTTGTTTTTTCTATTTAGTCAAACCGCAAATATGAGTACACCAAATCATAATCAGACACATTATATGTGGGATCAGGACCCGAGGTTAAACCCGACAGGACCAAGCCCCCCTGGTTCCGATAATATATGGTTTCACCATCATCCACCACCATTACACTATCCACCGCCTGATATATGGTTTCAACACCAGAGACATCCGTGGGGGCCGCCAAGAGGACTATCACCGTGATCCGCCGCCAGAGACCTATTGATGTATGGGACCGGTTTGCATAATCAGCATAACATCTGGAGTCAAATCCAGGGTCCTACTGCTACCAGGTGGGGTCCCCCACTAGTACGTCCTAACAACAACCAGCGTTCAAACTGGCATAATAACCAGAACCAGAGGTTACCGGCCTGTCCACAAACCAGGGATCCACTAATTCGGGCCGCGGTCAGCAGAATTCCGCGATCGGTACACAAAGTCAGAACCAAGCTGCGTCGAGCAACAATCGCAATACGGCAGCTCTGAATAATGGAGTAAGTGCGAGAGCTAATGCGTCGAGCAATAATCGCAATACGGCAGCTCTGAATAATGGAGTAAGTACGAGAGCCAATGCGTCAGCAATAATCGCAATACGTCAGCTTGACGTAAGTACGAGAGTCAATGCGTCGAGCAATAATCGCAATACGTCAGCTCTGAACAATGGAGTAAGTACGAGAGCCAATGCGTCGAGCAATAATCGCAATACGTCAGCTCTGAACAATGGAGTAAGTACGAGAACCAATGCGTCGACTTCATCAGCTACATCCAGAACACCGGCATCGACTTCAAATGCTGCTGCTACTGCTAGACCAACTTCATCTTCAAATGCCAATGCACCAAATGTTAATGCGATAACCCCAGCCAGAAGACCACCTTCATCTTCAAATGCCAATTCACCGACTATTAATGCGATAACTCCAGCCAGAAGACCAACAACTGCTTTAAACTTAAATGCGGGCATTGCGGTAACTAGTGCTAGAACACAACAACTTCTGTTAGTAATGTAGTACCACCAGTAGCTGTACCATCCGCACAACGACAATCTCAAATACCGTTTGCAACAATACCCGCAGTCAGTCACCTCAACTGTATCATCTCAATCACTTGTGAATGTACAAATGCGACCTCTTGCTTTTTATGATGTAATTGAAGTTCTTCTCGCACCATCTCGATTATGTAAGTGTACATGGATTTGGATTACATTAACAGATTTTACATATTGTAATTTGTATCGAATAAAAAAATGTTATAATACGTGCATGTCTATTTTGTCTAGCGTTTAACCAGTCAACAGCAGCAGCAGCACTTTCTGCCATCCATCGTGCCTTATTTCAATTTCCACGACCAAAACAAATAGCTCAGGTAGATGCTATCATTCGTTTGTGTGCCTATGATGTAGCGTCTATGGAGCGTGAGCAGGATGACAATTTTCCTCCCAGATTAACTGTGGAAGTTAATTATGAGCGAATATCACTGCCGTATATATACACCAATAACCCCGGACAACCTATGCAAGTGGAAAACGGCCCAGCTACTCCTATAGCCATCAGCAATATGAAATCTTTGGATCGTGTCAGTAACGTGATGAAATTAGCTTGGCATCACGACAACAATTCAAAAATTAAAAATTATGCCGTGTCAATCAACTTGATGAAACGACGGACAGGGAAGGAACTTGTTCAAAGACTGAGAAGCTTGGGAGTCCGTGATAAACAATGGACGTTGGCTATGAGTGCGCTAAAAATTGTATTAACTGCTATTCTTCTGTATTGACGAGCATCATATTAATTGATTGTTTTTTTCTAAATGATTTCAGTAAGGAAATGAGTACAGCGACAGATAAGGATGTGTGTGCTCAAACCCCCATAAAAGCTTCGTTGGCTTGTCCTGTGGGAAAAATAAAGGTTGGTTTATATATTTAATTAGTATTACTAATGAAGGACTTTTAAATTTTAATTGGGTTTACTTTAATTAGATGAATTTACCGTGTCGTGCTCTTCCATGCAAGCATCTCCAATGTTTTGACGCTGAAACCTTTATATGCATGCAGGAAAAGAAACCATTCCGGTTTTCAAGTGCCCTGTATGTAACCAGCATATCAACTTTGACGACTTTAGAATCGATGGGTAAGTTTTTGAGTAATTAATTTACTTCTTCTGATACCACCGTTATGGTAGTTTAGCTGATAGGTTAACTGTTAACGTATATCATTGATGTTCAGGTATTTCGTTGAAATTATTGGGCAAACTAGCTCCTGGAGCTAACCTCAACATTGAAATAGAACCTGACGGCACCTGGGCACCAGCCAAAACTGAGAAGGAGAGAACTCGGAGCGCTACTACGACATCATTTGGAAGCAACAACATCCATGATACAATCAATTTAGATGATGATGATGATGAGGAAGAAGTGGAGAAAAACATACAATCGAATATGATATCGTCATCTTCTTGCATCAATGTATACTCTCCGCCTGCTACAAGCACTTGCGATGAGGAACCGGAAGTAATTGATCTGGACTCCAGCTCCTCAATTGAAGGCGACGACGAAAGTCGCCCTGAAGCGGTAGAATCAGATCATCATAGTCCCCCTTGCTCTCCCCCTTTTTCATCTGCAGAAGAAACAGCCCAAGAAGAATCTGAAAGTTGCAGTGTCTCATCGGAACCCCCTACCCCATCATCTTCCCAAAGCGCAAACCCAAACTTCGGAAATCCACAGGGCAAGAAGTACCGGCGCATTGTTACTTTTGACGACTCATCCGACTCGGATAGTCAATAGTGGAACAACAGGTCTTTGATTGATCCAACTAAGGAAATCAGGATGAATGACAATACATTACGCGAATTGTGATTTTACCTTGTCTTAATAGTTATTGTTTTGTAATAGTCAGTTACAAATTGTTATATACCTTTAATTAATGATTCATATCGTACGACGAATAAAGTTATTTATGAATGCAGAGTTATCTGAATTGATTGAAAAAGGACAGAAACACAGTTTTACCTTCATTCCATTCATTCAATGTTTTTGCACAAAATGCATCTTTAGAGTCAAGTTTTTGCATAACAAACAAACAACATGTGTTGATGATCAACGTTCATATGTGTTTGTTCGACCAAAAGTGAATATTTCTTTAGAGCGAAGGATTAAGTTAGCCCTTTTCGTTTATGCTTTGTTTTTGTGGATTCGTCCATCATATTTTAGTTGGAAGTGAAGTAGGAAATGTTGGTAGATAAATCGGTAGTTTTTAAATGATAGTTAACTGCCTACTTAACTAAACTATATCGTGACCTTTCACTCGATATCTCCAATTTTATAACACATCCAGCATTATTTACAATCTTTTTAAATAATGGCTTCAAACCTTCCTTCGACGGTAAGTTGTTGTTATTTTCAGTTATGGCATTCAGTCAGTGATTGACATTTAGAGGCTGTTTTAATGCAAATAATTACTTCAAAATCGTGCAGGAACAGGAACAAATGATCAAAAGGATGCAACTTTGCGATCTGAAGAATCTTCTCAAGGCTGCTAACATATCTTTCAAACCTAACCAGAGAAAGGCGTTACTTCAGAAAAAATGTTTGGAAAGCCCGAGTCTGCGTCTGCTTCCTGACCTGGTCAAGGAACATTATGAGAATTACATAAGGTGAGCCGTGAGTGATGACATGGTCATAAGGGCACAAGAGATTATGATAATAAGTAGCTGTTAATTTGCTCTGCTCAATTTTCAGGAGACGACAAGCTTTAATAATAAAAAGACAACGTACGAGTAGAGGTAGTGAAACGTCTTCTTCGGAATCATCGTTTACAGAAAACCCTGAGCCTGAACTACAACAAGAGGAAGCCCCAACCTTGTCAAAAGAAAATGCACTCCCGGCGACATCAACCGAATCAGCAGCCACATCCGCGACTTTTGTAAATACTAATATCAGCGCTGAAGTAGATTCAAGGTCTCCTTCATTACATGAATCCGTTACTCAACAGGGAAAGGTTGCTGACAAGGTAGAGAAAGAATCCCTCCAAATCCAGTTTCGCAAGTCTCCATTCTATGAAGTTCAGGCTGTGCTGCTACCTCCCAAGGTTTTAGGTACCCAGCACATTCATTATCATTGGATTACTTAGTAATTAAACATTGGTGGTTTTAATCGCGACCGAAACAACCGGCGTCTCTTTCATTTTTCAGTGTCATCAGCGGCCGTCCAAGCCAGTCCCACTGAGCTGCAATCGTTTTATAACTTTACGTTGACGCCTGAGCAAACTGAGGAGTATTCGAGAGGTGAAACCGAAATTCAGCTTCGGTTCTGTAAGAATGATCCCTTCACAGTGCAAGATGATCGCCTCCCTCAAAACTTAGAAGTGACAGTAAATACCAAAGTTATATACAAAACTCCAAAATTCGACGACAGTTTTCCCTTGAATGAATTAAGCAAGAGCCCATCTGCTCCACTGGTTATCACCAACGTTAATACGGCTGGTGCCTTGCGGAACTGTGTTCATGTTTTATGGGGGTGTAATAACACTGCACGGAGTTTTGTGCTGGCGATTTTCCTCGTAAAGAAGGTTACAACTGAAGCATTGGTCCAACAACTGGAAAGACTGACGAGACACGACACATTGAAGTTGAGTACGTGAACCAAATTTATTTCCAGTTGTATTTACATTCGTTTTTTTCTTGATTTATTTTAATTTGTTCTCTAATTGGGATTGCATTTTAGTTAAAGCAGTGGGCGACGACTTGAATGCAGCCGGACCTAAGACAATTAGTGTGAAATTGTCTGTAAGCTGTCCGATTGGAATGCAAAGGATCACTTTACCAATCCGTTCCAAAACATGTTCTCATGTCCAGTGCTTTGATGCAAAAACGTTTTTGGCTATGTGGGAAATAAAACCATACTCTCAAGCTCGATGTCCTGTGTGCAAGGACGATTTGAATTTTGATGATTTGAGGATTGATGGGTAAGTTTGCAAAGCGTTGATGGGCAGCATTTTCTATGGACTATTAACAGTTAACTATTATTGATTAATGCATTTTTGGTCAGGTACTTTGCCCATGTTTTGACAGAACTGTCACCAAGAGTAGGAAATGTCATAGAGGTTACCCTTGAAGATGGCAGTTGGTCGGCTTGTGAGACTGTATGTAGCAGTTCATCCACCCACTCGGTAATTCACGTGACTTAGATTTAATACAGCTTCAGTTATTCAAGTTGTGTAATTATGAATTGTATTATATGTAGCGCAAAGCTCGTGCTTCTTCTACGTCTCGTAGCGCTGGGGGGAAAAGTCCTGTATTAATTGACTTGGTGTTGACACCTTTCTCTGCTGCCAACCAAAATCAGCATGGGAGTGAAAACCCAGAAACTGTTGACCTTCTGGACTAGAAGTTAATAATTGATTTTATTCGTTATATACGTGTATAGTTTGTATTGTATAAGCTTTTATAATGAATTAATTGCAGTTTTTTCCCTAATTAAACAAGTTTTCTTTAAAAATGCCATGTCAAGATTTTTTCACACATTCGTCTTCCTTGTAAAGGGTATTTATGGCAAAGACCATTTAGACTTATTAGTTTTATTAGTATAGTAATTAAATCAAAATACAACTCATTAGAAGTACAGCTCATTGATGTTAATTAAATGCGCCTCTGCCTCCTGAAATTAAATTAGATAGGCCATCTAAGATGGGCGTCGATAGCAAATCTGCCGTGGAAGACATTATACTTGCAGTTTTAGAATCTCTACCACGGATCTAGAGCCACTGCTTCCAAAACGGTTTGAGCTGCAAAGATTACAATTGTAGTGCTATTTAGCATATTATGACAATGTTGTAACTTTTATATTTGTACTGATGCAGTTACCTTCGACTTCTCGATCGTGACATGTCTTCTACAAATGCTCGAAGTGACTTTCGTCCCCCACCACGTCTTCTTTCATATGCGGAAGTGAGTACAGTGGAAATTATGAGGAATGCTATGAAAATGCGTAAAGATATCATTTTAGAACTAAATGCATGAAAATTTTCTTTCTTTTCTTTAGCTTGGGTAGAGAGGATTTACAAATGAAGTTGTAATGATTGCATCACAAGTCCGCGTACGACATTTATATAGTGTATGTAGCCAGCCCATGAGAAGGAATAAATGGGCTAGCGTAGATATATTATGTTTTATGTTCCATTCACAACCTAAGCATTTACGAAGAAAACTCTTCCACACTTCCGGTCTGTTGAAGCGTTTTTGCTCATGTCCCATGAAGCTTAGTCTGCTCAGCTTATTGTTGGCTCACTGATTTTAGCACGGATGGTGGTGCTGATTGCTGAGTAGATGAATGAAAAACCACCAAACATATCCGACCACAGAGTTTACTTGGTAGGGACCAACTGGCCCTGGACCGGAAATCGGAAATGGGATGATGGGAATGGGTAAAATAACTTTTGAATGTAAAATGTAATGGAGCTTTTTTGTACTTCCGATGGCTGCCATGAATTTCAATTCAATTAAGCAAAATGTGAAGCAGTTGAAGACTTTTCTTTCAGTCCCCCAACTATATGTTGTGTTATGTGGATAATTATAGCATCGTGTATCATGCAAAATGAAAATGAATAGCATTCCTTTGCTAAAATGGGTCTAATTCCATTTAGGAATGCAAACCAATTATGAGTTGGGTTAGGGATAAGGGTTGGACAACCCTTTACCTCGCCTTGGATTACTTTGCCCTATCTGGACTCTGGACCCACATAGCCGTTCCTAGGTACTACAACCTATATATCTCCAGGTTATTAAAAAATTAATCATAATTTTTGGACTTTTCATTTTCCCGACTCGTTAATTTGTTGGATTCGCAATCTAATTTTGTTGGAAAACCAGACCTATTGTAAAAATGCTTGCTTCCCAACAAGATTAAAGTTTGCGTAAATACATCTAATGTTCCAACTTCCGGGTAGATATCAAAGATATGATGAAAGCAGTCGTTCTGGATAAATTTGCAACAGTCGGCCTGCCTGACTTTGACACTCCATTGTGGGGACGGAACTGGAGCATTGTGGCCCTCTCACAACAGCTTATCGATGAGGTATAACACGTTATAAAAACTGCCTAAACGAGCATGATACCAAAACTGATTACCTTCATTCACATTTTGGTTAACAGAAGCTGCTAAGGAATGTACAAAACCAGAGTAACATTCGCTCCTTGGACCTAGTTGTAATCGGGAACGAGAATAGGATTGCCCTCCTGAACCTCCAAGCCTTTAAACTCTTCCCTTCTCACCTTGCCACCTCCATGATACGCCAGAGCCTTGCTCATCATTTCACTGAGGATGGTAAGATAAATTTTAGACTGAGCACATCACACCGTATTTTGAGTTGGTTCAAAAATGTCTTCATAACTATATAGGAAGTCTCCTCTTCGGTATCCAAACGTCTGGTGATCTATTCGTGATAACGGATCACTTGAAAACCGTCAAGCACATTCGTCGCCCGTACTTTGTCAAGCTCAATCACTCATCCCAGCCCTGGTACTCACGCGTCTCAAGAACACTTTCGAACATGGTTGGCTTTCTAGCTGAAACCAATCAAGTGGTTCCAGAGGAGGTAAACTCACAGCGTATCATGATTAGCAACTGGCTCGCTTCTTCTCAAAAGTTCAATGGGATTTTTCCTGTCCTAACCGCCACCCCTGACGGGTTTGCCATCTTTTGTGCCCTCAGTCCACAAGACTGCTTTATTTTTCTGACCTCCTATGAAACAGCCCTGCGGCAAAGAAGCATAGGAAACTTCAAGGGCTCCTCCGTTCCAGGGAGGTGGCACAGGATTCTCATGGACAGATTCTTTATCCGACGATGGCTGGAGGAAAAGGAGCAGTTGTGGTTTGAAGCACGAGTCTGTTCCTTGATGGACGAGGATGATAAAGAGGTGATTGGAGGAGGAATGCTGTACGCTGTTCTAGAAAACTCCGAATTCCACCTCGTGTACGGCACCATTTCCAAGCTAAACTCATATTTCCGGGTATCCTGGGAAGTTATCCAGTACGAGTTAGACTGGCCTTTACCGGGAGAAAGCAAGGACGCGTTCAATCTTGGCTCGAGATTCGTCGCAAGATTATCTTCTGATTGTGGAAAAATAGCGGTGGTAATCAATACTCATGTGGGAGCTTGGGTTCGTGTGGAGCATCTTCCAACACCTGTGTATGAGGAGCCTGTGAAGCTAAAAAGGCATAAAGTGTCGTTTTGCCCACATGGAGACTATGACGGAACCTACTTTTTCAAAAGGGAATGCTGGGTCTCAGACATTCAGTGGTTAGCAGAGGATGGATATTTTGCGGTGATGACTCAATGCGGTTGTCTCTCAATCTTTCACTCAAGTGGCAACCCTATGATTATTAAAACGACGTTAACTGCTGTAGAAAATCCAGACGTGGCAAAGATGACAGGTGGCCGTTTCTACCTTCCTGTTTTCCACCGCCATCAAATAAGCACCAGGTCAAGAAGAGGTCAGCCTCCGTACCCGACTCTAAAGTGGGTGGATTCTCAACAAGTTCTCAGTTGCTCATCCGGTCTCAAGATTGAGTTATTCTCTCTCAAACGTGTGTTTAATCTGGGGGACGACGAGGATAATGATGACGAGAAAATGGGGCAGTTTGCGACTTATCCCGAACCACTAATTCTACACGACAGCTTGACACTCCTCTACGCTCAAGGCGAAAGCCAAGTCTCGGGACTGTCTGAAACAGACAAAGAATCCCTTCCGGATGATGACTATGCAAGTGTTTCTCCATTTCCTTCATCTCCACGAACTGGGGGTAAAACTGAGGGCGAGCGGCAGTTTCAGCATCGTCACAACTCAATCCTAAAATCCATTACAAAACCAAAAGACACGCCAGCTCCTCCCACCTCCGCCAATGAAAATGAGGTGGTGGTCAGTCCAGTATTTGTTTATAAGAATCATAGAACCCCAGTGGAGTACGTTAGTGTCGAAGATGATGAGTATGATATTTATGGGGACTGCACAACCACATCCAGTGGGGAAGCTGAAGAAGAGGTAGAGGAAAATGATAATGACAGCATTGACAAGGATGTTCTTTCAACGGTGGAAAAACTTGTTGAGAGCTGTGACGAAGAGGAGGTGGAAGGAGAAGACGAGGAATCAACCCGACCATTTTCCCAGTCTGTTGAATATAATGATTCTACTTTGAACAACAATGATGGGATGGTAGAGAGCAACGCTACCATTTCAGCAGCTTCTGTTGAATCTGCACCAAGTATTGAAAACGAATGCTTCTCCTCCGCTGTTGAAATTCCCAGGGGATGTCTCTCCCTTCCTGATTTAGATACGAGCTTTGCCCTCCGAAAGAAAAGCCGAATTTATATATCTCCACAACCACCATCCACAGCGACCACAACTACTACCATTCCTACTGTGGAAACATACAGTCCCCCATTCACAGCTTTGCCCACGTCAACTGATGACGATGACGCTTTGCAAAATGCTAGGGTGTTGGAGGAAGCCACGAAGCTCAAGATTCCAGCCGTGCCAAGCATCATGGGAGTAGTTATGTCGCCGCAACGGCAGCATGAATCCGTTGAAACGTTCGTTCAGACCGAGCCAGTCAAGATATTAGAGCTTACAACAGCGTTAGTTACGGAGAAGGTGGCTCGACCTCAGACAACCATAGCCATAATGAGTACAGATGACGAGAAAAGTGAGTCTGAAGTGACGGTGAACGATACATCGTCTGCTGCTGAACAAGAGGAAGAAGAAAGTGAGGTGGAGATTCAACAAGTGGTAGTGCAAATGTCGGAGCAAAAGCCCAAGGTGGAAGATGAAGAACCTGAAAACAACAACAATGTTGCTCAAGATCAGTATGATTATATGAAGCCAAACCATGATGAACGTGAGCCAAAAGACATAAAACAGAACAAGATGGAGACAAAGGATATCACTGACACTGACAGCACATTCCAGTCTACTGTTGTAGCTTGTAGTGAAACCCAAACGCTTGTCTCCTCACTGGATGACCATGGCACACAGACGATGCGGTTTGAAGGTAAATCTGGGAATGAATCAAAGGATACTTCTACTACGTTGCAACGATGCCGTCCCTTTTGCATCGTGACAGCACCACCTCCTCCCACATGTATTAGCAGCACTGGACTATCTCAGTCCTCCAGATTAACTCTCCAGTCTGAACATTTGATATTCAACAAGGCTGCCAATGACCAAATGTCCTACAAATCAATTCTCGTTCCAGATGCAACGCGAAAGCGGAAAAAGAAGAGACGTAAAAAAGTTACGTTAATGGAGGAAACTGGGACACTCCAGGTGACAGCAGAGAAAGAAGAAGAAGCGAAAAATGATAACCAAGTTGTTGGGAGAAACATTTCCCTTACAAAACTTTCGGAACAAGCCGTTAAGAAGTTGGCGGAGGAGTCGACGGATGATGATTCAGCTCCATCAAGATCCCAACAGATTTGGGAGCAGGCAGCCAAACAGTTTCAGCAGAAAGTGAATCGCCTAGTGGAGCATAAACGGGGATTACGCGCATCATCCCTGGATTTTATCGAGAGGGAAGTGGTGGAGACGGCTGTGAAGATGCTGGGAAGCCTTCCCAATATTGTAGAGAAAGTCTCTAGTAAAATACAAGATAAACATGATGATAATGATCTAGGTGGAGAAGAAGTGAAAGAAATTCGGTCTGAGCCGAATGCACAAGAGCGACTCCAAAGTATTCTCATACCAGGTGGACCAGCAAGGCAAAAACTATCCAATCGACTGCTTTGGTTACGAAGTAGTGAGCCGACAGTAGTGGAGCAATTTAAAGGGCGAACCTTGCCCTATGATGCTTCTTCTTCCTCTGATATGGAGCTTGTGGAGGAGCTCAAGAGACGCCTGCAATTGCTCAAGTATCAACAGGAGCAATGCAAAATCAGTGGAAATAGGGAACTCACCAAGTTCATGAGCTCCTGGGCTCTCGCTTCGGAGTCTGTGCTGCCTGACTTGCAGGACATGAAGATTCAGCCAATTGTATTCCCTTTAGCAACTGAGGCGTCTCCTGAAATAAAGCCGGAATCGAATCACCAATCCCCTTTGTCACCACCACCTCTGCAGGAGCAGATTGTCAAGGAATCTCTTCAAATGAGCAAGTCTCAACCCACCTTCATTTTCTCAGGACCTCCTGCTGTAAAGCGGAACAAGAGCCATCAGGTCGTCAACAAATTTTCCATGAACCTTCCCCAGTCCTTCCAGCCACCTGTATTCATGGTTCCGCCTCAAACTCCAAGGAAAACGTTGTACAAGCCCAAACCTATGTACATTGCGCCTTTCATTCCTTTCCCCCTTGCAAAGTTTACTGTCGGACCTTCACCAAAGATGGGAAAACGATCTGAGAGAAAGGCCAAATTTTCTTCCACCCCAGCAGGGAAATCAAAAGATCTCATCCCAAGTCGCTCTTCCCACCTCTTTGTCAAAGCTCGACCAGGAACAACCAAGATAACAAAAACATCACCTATTCATACATTCCCACTCACTCATGGAGTCAATTCTACCACCTCAGCAATTATCAACTCTGCCCAGTTTCAAACACTGTTGACACGAAAATCTGGAAAGAGAACTGGTTGCACTGCCTGCAAGACTTGCAATGTCACCGACAACAAAAGTCAGAGTAGAGATAAACGTGGAGTAAACGGCAGTGCCGCTGCTGCTGCACTCAAGAGCTTCAGTACAGCATTTAGAGATAATAAAGCTGCCACGACCCCGAAGGCTATCGATAAGCTGGCAGAATTACGAGGAAAGCTTCCAGTTACGCCAGAACAAGTGGAAAAAGTTCCACTTGTTGGAACACGTTCATCTATAACTGGTGGTGCCAGTAGTCGGGGTAAAGGACCTTACGACCTGCTGGAGTCAGAGCGTGTTGCTCGAAGAGTTTCATTCTCAGATCCTATTGCAATTGTTAAAACATTATCACCATTGGACCTCAAGGAGAAAGCTGATCAACAAGGTGCTCGTGATCCTTCACAGAATGATTCATCTGCGGTAAGAAAAAACTAGTTATGAAATATGAAAAACTAAGCTCACAAATTATCAAGTCAAATACTATCTTTCCAGATTGATTGGACCTGGCAATAATAGTATCATCACCAAAACCAAGCCAGAGATTCGATTCGTAATAAAAACTAAACTAATATATGTAAAGCCATACATCATCAATTAAAATAAACGTGTCCTTTTGGTATATAATTCGTTTAAATAAAAATCCTACTTTCGTTGCTTTATTATCATATTTTTAAAACCTGCTTTTTCAATGACACTTGTAAAATTACGAAAAGTTGAATAACCTAGTAATTCAGGTACTTTAGTTTTAATGATAAACACCCTCTAAGACAGTTCAAATCCAGCTTGGGCCGAAATTGCATAGACTAGGCGCTCCCGAAGTGTATCAATGTCGGTAAGTTCCGGTAGCTTCAACAAGTTCATACATGTAGAGGCTGTGTGCATAAAAACAGTTTTAACCAACCTGACTTGAATGATACTAATTTGCCAAATTATTTCATACAAAAATGCACCAGTAGGTAAGCGATCAGTAACACCAGCATTTGAAATTCCAAACTTTGGAACGAGATCTTTAAACCCCAGAATCGGTGGACGAGAGCAGGACGTCACGAATTTCAACAGCTTTCTTAAATGCGCCTCATCAAAATTCTCTACAACCTGTTGTAATATAAATCCAAATATAAATGAAACTTTCTTCAATTTTAAGAAGACAATTTTAGTAGTATTTTTTTACTTCACTTACGTTCCAAAACATTTCTATAGTTGGGTGTATAGGAGAGTAACTGGAACCATAATTAGTATTGGCTTTCCAGTCTTGTACATCAATTGGTTTGTCCGAGCCCGAAATAAGTGTTTGCATCTCTTTCCACGAAAATATCCGTAAAATAGGAACAACATCGAGGAGACCACATCGGAAGTAGTAACATTCCTCTTGTATTTCTCTGCAAGAAACGAAACATTTAACACTATGCAAACTTGCTTAACAAACAGGAACAATTTGTTTTTTTAGATCAGTTCATGATATCATACCTATTTATTTTGTAGTCTGCGACAAGATGAATATACTCAGTAAGATTGGTCTCGTCAACTAGCATGTCTGCACCTCCAGGTTTTAATTCCACTAATTTGGTTTCCCCAAGTTCGTTTGAATCTATTGTAAAATCCAACGCTGATGCAAAAACAAGAAAGATCATAACTCACCATTTTCATCAACTTTAATAAATAAATCTTAATTTTAGTTTGAATTTGAATTTACCCAACTCCTTCAATGCGTCTCTATCAAATTTTCTCAGTTTTAACAAGTTTTCGTGAAGCTCGGGGTCCAATGTTTCCAAATAATCAACTGCAGATGAAACACTGCCAAACGCACACAGTTGTAAGAAAAATGCTGCGAGTGGAAGCTCCAATAAAATCTGGGAATACAAAGCTTTCCCCACCAGTCTTCCTATCAAAAAGAAATGCTGTCGGTACTCTTGGCAAATGCGCTTCGCTACTGGATTCGGATAAAGTCTGTTGCGTGAGTCAACCCGAAAGAATCCACGATTAGGGTCTACTGCTGCCCTTGAGACTTCTGTTAAAAACTCTCGTAAAAGACCTCCGCCATCCACGCCTGCTTCTTGAACTCCGACAACGTTAACTAGAGAGATCCTTATATCTCCTCGCATGTCAGGGACTAATGAAATGAATGTTAATTAATATCTCCACGAGTTTCAATTTTGTATTAATTATATATTTTTTTAATTTTGTACCATTTTCAGGTGAAAGTTTCTCAAAGGCATCCTCGTAAAGAAATGCTCGCCTGATTTCAATGTGATGCTGACGTCCAAAGGGGCTTCGTACAATATGTCTATCCACCTGATCGGAATGAATCATTTGGTGCCATATTGAGACTCTATCATGAAATGATAAAGAAAATGGGAAATCAGTCAACACACGGAGAAGTCGCTGGTCCAACAATGACAAGTTGGAATCTGGCCTCTGCTGTTTATTAAAGTGTACAAATTTAATCCCATGAGTCTCCATTGGAAAGACGACGGAAAATTTCGTTGACAGAAACAAGTCTTCAGAATACAAATGTATTCGTTTGTTCCTGTCATGTATGTTGACGAGGGTCTGAGCAATAATCTAAAACGTTTCAACAAGCAAACATAATTTTACTGTGTTTAGTTTTTACATTATAAGATTGAAAGATTGTAGTTCGCCCAACCAAACCTACCTCTTTCGCATTATTCACAGTAGGATCAACAACATCTTTATCACTAAGAATAATATCTACGTAGGTATCTTCAATGATTCTGATAAAGCTAAGTAGCTCTTCTTTGTTAATAGGGTTGCGGTGAAGAAACTCTCCATCGTACAGATACTTCATTAAATTAGTCATTAACCAACCAAGAACAACAAGCTCGTCAATGGTTCGATTTGATTTTCCCAAAACCTGTTCACAATAAATCAATTAGATATACATTACAACATCGTATCATATAAAGCAGAATCTACTAATTAAATTAATCAACGAAGTACTAACATGACGGAACATTGAGCGTACAAAAGCTCTCTCAAACGTCATCCTTTTGAGGAATTCAAATTCAAGGATTGTACGATGGAGACTGATGCCAATTAGACAGCTTACTACAGGATACAGAATGTTCCACATTTCAACTGTAAACTCTGACAGCTCCTTGTTCAGCTTTGTCTTCTTAAAAATAATCTTCAACTCGTCATATATCTTCGAAAAGAGAAAGGAGACACGAATTTAAAATCGTAATAATTCATAACTGCTTTCTCCATCCATCACAAGATTGTATATACCTTTTGACGATCCGCAAAAAAATCTTTGGCTAATTCCATTTCTTCCAGAGGTTTCATATCATAATCCCTTATGTCATCAAGGTATTCATCCTCGTCGTAGTCTTCATCAGCTACTGACTCCGAAAATACTGAAGTTCTGTGAAAGAAATGCGGTTTTAATCATGTTTGTTTAAGTTTTCATGGCCAATTTGTAGCAATTTTCATTGTCCCCATTAAGTATGTTTGACATTATAATTTAGTTGTGTAGATTTTTTTACCTGTTGTCTATTGCTGGCAAAAGCAGGTTTAACGTTCGAAATAGTTCGCTAGGAGAAGTCAGTGTTTGGTAATCGTCTTTACAACGATTCATGATCAAAAATATGTACATCACCGGACGAAGTTGAACCGAAGTGAGGACACCATCATTGGGTACGGTTAGTAATTCCACTATCTTCCTGATAACCTGAAGCCATTCATCTGACCACAGCGTTCTACCCTCTTGCTCCATCGCTAGCTCCTTCGCGACACAAGGACAGATTACATATTCAACCACAGCATTCTCTCTGCTCACTGCGCTTTGCTGCACCCAATTACTGCTAAGGGATTTTGCAAGTTCGAGAAGCAAATTTTGCACAAGTTCCTTGGTCACATACACTTCTTTACCGATCTCGAATTTGCGAGACGTTGCGCCAAGTCGTCGTATTACTTCCAAGAATCTCTGGTAAAATACCGTGTAGTCGTAATGTTGTAAGGATATTCTTGCACTTTCAGCATCACTAACTTCCAACTTTTTTAGCAGAAACTCCTTATACCGCTCAAAAAAATTCTTGTTAAGCACCAGGTGACTCCAGATAATTGCCATAACCTTGTCTGTTGTTGCTGGGCTTTTAGTAGACAGTGTTTTTCTGACGTCATCAATCTTGTTCCAGTCTGTGAAAGTCTGAAAGAAAGTCATACCCCATCACTATTAGGTTATTTTAGGCTTATCATAAAAATCAATGCACTATTGATATTGACCAAACGCTAACCTCCAAGAGTCTCAGCACAATCGTTCGTCCGGTAGGCATTGGCTCAGAGAAAACCATAAAACCTTTCTCAATGATTAGCCTCAATCGCAAAAGAGCACAGTTATCCTGCAGCATGTTTGAAATCAAATCATTCTGGAAGGTTAGCATAGCCTGTCCAAACTCGCTTATCAGTACTATATCTCTATGTGGTTGGAAAAAATAGTTGAAGCGTGACATCTGTAGCTGCAGCGTTTCTATTGTATACCCTGATGCTGAATCCTTCATAAATTTTTCTCGTAGGGCCGAACTGTGTGCGCGTCGAACTTTCATGCCTCTTAAGCCCGCTTGCAATACCAATGGCTGCGGCCCTGGTTCGTTCTTGCTGGAATGAATTAACGAATGATTTTAAATGCCAAAGCCAAGTTTAATTAACATGTGTAGACATAATATTATATACCTCTCTCATCTGTCGCTCCAAGTTAGCCTTCATGAGTGTCGTTTCCCGAGTTTCAATAGGTCTGAAGCGCCCACCCACCTTCTGGTCCGGCTTTCTCTTATAATTTCCTTGAAACAAGCTAAACTTTGACATGATTGTTGATTGCACCAATCCAAACTGAAATAAAAAGCCGAAACATATATAATCACAAATTAACAAAATAAATCAACTAAAATAAATTTAACCTATGATCAATGATTTACTACTTGCTACCAGCTACTGACGCTTAAATAACACTTCCCCCTGTCAACAGCGTCTTTTATGTCGTCTTCCAACTCTGGATAGTGGAGGAGCCAGTTGAGCCTTTCGAAAGGGTAGGAAAGTGTATTTTCCGCCGACAACTGTAAACCTATATATAACATATAAATTTTATAACCTTAATTTCTTTTGCTTCAAATGATTGACTATCGGGGTTCCCCGGTTAACTCCTCCAACACCAAATGGAATAACTATGACGTTTAGCAAGTGTTTAAAATACTGGAGGAACAATAATTTTTTTAAAAGTGTCTTTATCTGCCCAGAAAAGGAATGTCAACTGTTGGAATTATCAATTTATGAGCTAGATTTTTACTCGGCTCATCTGGTCTCCGTCTCCGATATTTTTGACGAACAAGCGTAAATTGTCTAATATTAAGTCTATTTAGGGGCAACGTGAAACTTCCGGGTAATCCAACATCAAATCGGGAAATAAACAATCGTTCAATCATTCACACGTCAGTCAGTTGACACAAATTAAAAGCTTTGTAAGTCTGACATTTTAAACAAATTTGACAGTTTCAGTTATAGCGACATTTTGGACGTTAGAGTTGACAGTGTGAAGATGCCTAACATCAAACTCAAGACTAATGATGGGAGGGTATTCGTGGTGGACGTGGATGTTGCCAAGTGCAGCGAAATGATCAACACCATGCTGGAGGATTTAGGGGGAGTGGAGGAACGGGGAACGGGGGATGCGGAGCTGGTTGGAACGCTAGATAAGTTGGATGGGCCGACTTTTGAGAAAGTGCTGGAATGGGCGACGTATTATAAAGTTAGTTGTAATAATAGCTATTATAAAATGATTAGTTGATCTGATTGAAGTAATTTATTCTATGGTTTACAATTGTAGCAGGGGGGTGGAGGGAGTGAAAGAACTGTGGAGGAAGTTAAGGAATGGGATGCCAACTTCATGAGTGGATGGGACCAGAAAACACTGAACGAAGTTATCTTGGTATGTTTCACATTTTACATCTTACCGTAAGAATTACTTGATAACTTATTGATTGACATGTATCATCTTGCCTTGGTCACTAAACTCGTATCCTTAGGCTGCTAACTTCCTGGATATAAAAGCTCTACTGGACACCACTTTCGGAAAGGTTAAAAGCATGATTCAAGGCAAAACACCGGAGGAATTGAGGGCAATTTTCAAGTTTGATAACGAGGTGGAAGAAAATGTATGAAACCGATTTGAATTTTTTAGCATTCCTATCAGTTTGTTTGTCTAGTTCAATGTTACTTTTAATTTTGTATTTGAAGGTGCTCATGGGTCTTGTTGATGACTCTAATGTCAAGCTCCAGAGTTCTGATGGCGCCCGACTTTACTTGGACATTGAGATTGCTAAATTACTTCCGAAGGTCAAGAGTTTAATGGAAGAGAAGCAGACTATGGAGAAAGTTATTCGTCTGCCTTTCGACTTTTCTGCCACCTTATTGGAAAAAGTGGTCGATTGGGTCAAGTTTCACAGGGTAAAAGCAGTAAACGTTTTTAAACATGATTTTATATGTGTGAAGACTATATTCGCGGTATTCAGTTTGCATGTATATCGTATTAGTTAGTTGGCTGTAGAATTAATCTTCGTAAAAAAATTTGCTTGTAACTTCCGTTTACAACAGAATGACCCTGTTGCAGTCACAGAAGCCGAGAGCAGCAAAAAATTTGAGATTAGCCTGATTAGCGACTGGGACAAAAAGTTTTTGAAGCCTTTGGATGCAGGGGATTTATTCGAAATGGTTCTCGTAAGTGTCTGGTACTTAACAAGTAACAAGATAGATTTCTAGTCAGAACTTAAAAATGAACTTCACTAAATTTTTAGCTGGCCCACAAATTGGAGATCAACAATCTTCAAACTTTGTTATCTGGAAAGATAACCAGCATGATCATTGGCAAGGAACCAGACGAAATCAGGAGCACATTCCTTTTAAAGAATGATTTCAGCACCGAGGAGGCTGAATTGGTTCAGAAAGAAAATTCTTGGGTAGCAAAGAATTAGTCAGCTTCCACGTCTTCCAAACTTGTTCGTCATATTAGTATCTGTAACGTTGTAGCGTTACTTCCACAAAAAGTAGCAACAACGGATTAATTATAAAATAATTTAATATTATTGAACTTTACTGTTACATACTCCTATCGAATGACATTGAGTTCTCGTTGACCATACACATTAACTACTGAAGATTTGTGTAGTAATTACTTGTCAAACTGATCCAATTTTGCTTACACAATTAATAAAATGTATCGTTTTAAAAATTTGAAACTAATTTGCAATTCATAAGGTCAAAATGGAGAAGTCTATTTTTTACCTGCACCATAAAAGACCAAAACCTAAGCTGAAAACCCACGAAAGACGTTTCAAGTTCATAATACACGTTGACTGACACCATATATATCCATATGCACTGTTAAATTATACCTATACAAATGCAATATTAATCGCATCAATATGAACTTACAACACAATTGACTCAAATGTCCTATATGTTGAATGTGATGTGTTGACCTTGAGTTGAGTTTGAAAACATTTTTTGTTTTTTTCTCGCATTTCTCATAAACTTCAACTCAATCGCCACGCACGCGAAGCTGGGTGAGCTGCAAGCTAGAGAAAAATATTTCCTGTTGTGCGCTCTCGTTTCACGCCCGTTCATCTGCGTCAGCAACTTTCCACTTTCACCAACAGCGTTTGAAGTTTTTTTTACGTCAGCCGGCCATCACTGTCAATTCTACCTGTGAACTCCAATTAAGTGCTGAGCATTCTTGTTCGAATCGTAGTAAGCTCACCAGCTGGAATGGAAATTATAAATAGTTCAAAAATAAGGAAACTGGACCAAAACCATCGTTTGGAAGACGGGCTCGCTGCCTTGACCAATATTGGCAGCAACTGGCCGATTGAGGACGTGTTAACCTTTAAGCTAGTTCCTGTCGATGAGGAGGTAAACTGTGACTTTGTGGAGGAGATTCAGTTAGAGGGTAAAGAATCAGAACCACATTTGGATAATCATGATGATGAGTTATGGGAAGGTTCACAAACTCATATTTTTGAACTTCTCCCAGAGGTAAGCTTTTCAGTCTAACAAGGTGACATAAAATCAGTTGTCGTTTCATGCAATTCTATTTCATGGATAATAATATTTTTTTATAGATTTGGGAAAATATTCTTCCAATCCTCAGTGCGGTGGACTTTCAATCACTCATCAACTCCTCGTCTCACTGGAGGAACCTGTTTAAATCTGAAAAGGCAAGGGAATTACTACCCTTGGTACGAAACGAATACAATTCTAATCTAAGCAACTTTAAATTTTAATGTAAATGAGGTGAATGATAATGTCAACTATTGTTTTTATCTTATAGGTTCTGCCAATACTAGCTACACATAAAAGCACCACCTTTGAGTCTCTCCTTCGATGGCGTGAGGTCAGTCGCAAATCAAAGCGCGTGATTGATAGGATGCTGGAGGAATCCCTTTCTTCACCTAAAATATACTACGAGGACCTCACCACACTTCATAGAGAATGGTCGCCGATGGTGGTCGACGAGAACTACCCTTTCCGTAGAATAGTTGAGAGAATAAAAAATCGTTTCAAGTTTACCGACTGCGGAAGTTTGGGAAGGTTCACTGCTCACATGGCGGATGTTTCTAGTGAATCTGTGAGGGGTTGCTTACCGTTTCCACCCGTCCTGGAGTTACTTGTTGAAGGGGACGACATTCAGTTAACAACTAGCCTATTGGCAGTGTACGGCCATAACGTTTCAGTTGCGACTTTAGATGTTAACTCTGTCAGTGTTCCGTTAGTGCTTTCGTTACTGTCTCACTTGCCGAATTTAAGAGTTTTGAAGCTGAAAGGTTTGATAGTGCCCATGTGTTTCTGGAGTGATATGCAACAATGTAGAAATCTTCGACTGGTTCATCTAGAGGTGCTGGATATGGAACAGTTGAATGATCACTTGTCATCACTTTATGGGGAAGATGGTTTCAACGCTTCGCTTTTGCGGCACTGTGGTCCACAATTGAGAAGATTGATTTGCTCAAAAGAATTCTTTGAAAGTCAGACAGTTGTCAGAATGTTGAACGCTGGATTTTTTCCGAAACTCTTTTGTCTTCGTATGGATTCAAATGAGAACACACTTGGATCTGTATCACGAATGAAGAAGTTACAACTGGAGGAAATTCAGATTGTGAATAGAGACAACTCTAACCAGAACTATTTTGCTAGTCATAACATCAAGATGGTTATGCCTGTGATTAACACGTTTGCTCAAACATTGACCCATCTGCAGTTGTTCATTAAAATTGGAGTTCCACGAATGACGTATGACAGTGATGGCGACGACGATGATGACACTAGCCCTGGTATGTTAATTACCTTTCGAATCTCCGAAAACTCGGCACATTATTGGAAAATGTTCGAGAGCGCTGGTTTTGCCTTTTGTCCAACGCAAATGTTGGAATTTAGAGGAGCTAAACTTGCACGGGGAAAGCTCTACTTACTCAGCTAGTATGGCGGAGGGTGAGCTTAGGAAAGGATTCAAAGTTCTGAGTCGTCTCTGGCAGATTGTTGTTTTCTGTGGATTTCAAAAACAAACCACATTGCACTGCGATATAAAAGTACCACAAAGATTTTTAATGAGGAGAGATATGCCATTACAAAGTTTAGAATTTGATTGGGCTTCAAATAGCTGAGGTTTGTTGAAGCAATATAGGATTTTAGAAGGTGGCTGTGATGCAGAGAGTTTAATTTCTATTGTAAGTAATAAAGCTCAATCATATTCTTGCAATCATTTGTGCATATTTTAATATTTATTTCTAGCATAACGTATCATCCAATTCTTATTTAATTTGAAAGAACTATTATTATTGGATAAATATAACAGGCCTGTGAATAAAACGTATAACTAAATTTTGGGGCACTGTGATACGCATGAATTAATAGTGACGTGAAATAAGTTATCTATGTTATGAGTCATCTGAATCATCCTCTATGCACCATATTTTCAAAAGTTTTCTTTGGCCATCCAATCGGGTAGTTCATTTTAGCTCGATATTCCTTAAGGAAGTCATAAATGGGAGCAAAGAACTCTAAAAGTGCACTCGCATTCATTTTACTTTGCCCAATAGTTTCTTCCAGGATCGTTTGCCAGTTTTTAGATGATCCTGCTTTCAGCAATTTTCTACATGATGAAATTCCCACACAAGAGCATACATTAATACCTCATTCGACAGGCTATTTAAATGATCTAGGTTAGTTGGTCTTACTGAAGTTGAGCTCCTACATCTTTGTTCTGATGAAGGTGTTGTGCGGGATATTCTTTCGCAGTTTCACACAGAGCTTTGTAGAGCTGGAATTGGAGCATGTGGCTGACAAAATAGCTAATATATGGAACATCATCTGAAATGTTTAATAACTTTAATTTCAATGCATTATATAGCAATCATGTTGCAAAATTAAAATGCATTGAAAGCACGTACTGGGTAAATGATACTTTGCTGCAGCATCAAAGTCCAGTTCAGTCCTAACCACCGGTGGAATCACACCTTGATAATCACTCCGGATTTTAGTCCATTCATAAGTTAGATCTTTCCGGGAAATTGAGCCATCAAATATTTTCCAGCGATAAGCATCAATCAAGTACGCGAATGGGAGAAAGGGAACCTTTTGAAGACTAACTTGCATCAAATAATTTAACGTAGATTCTTTAGAAACACGGGCTTCCTTTTCATTTACCAATCCAGTCCTAATCATGTGTTTTGGAGTGCGCATTGAAATAGAAATCAAATCACCTATTGCCTATAACATTGTTAAAATATAAAATATCATACAATAATTTCATACACCATACACTACCTTCCATCAAATCAATAACGACTATCGTTACTTAATTTAGTACCTCATGAAAACCTGAATCGGAACAAACGAATGAATGGTTGCTTAATCATATCAGACCAAATAGTCATTATCCCTTTAAAGCATTGTCTTGATTGATTACCTGGATTTGCACCTGATCTAAACATATACGGCAAATGTTTGTAGCTCATAAAGTACTGAATATGCCCAAGCTCATGTCCGGCTGTAAGGAAATCACTTTGACTTATTGTGGTGCACATTTTTATTCTAAAGTCATCATTTGAGAAATCCCAGGCGCTACCAGAACACATTCAACATTAATCAATCAATCAATTTTTTATATTTATAGCAAGCATCATAATGTTGATGCTCATAACGGGATCAAGTTGACATTTTTTAACTACCCTGCATGACAAACTACTTGTTTATCCGTTGGTTTTACCAACATAGCTTTCGGTCCGTACGCAACACTCATGTTCAGGAGTCCATGCTCACAAAAAACTCATTTGCCGTTTCAAACATGCCCTTTATCCCTCCAGGTCCGGCTTGAATCTGTTCTGGAGCTGCCTACTCACATCAAAATGGTAGCGTTGGGAAAGGCATAAGTAAATCGCTCAGTCCTTCCCAATTTTGAGCCCACATGTTTCCTATTATAATATTTAAATCAGTAATACATTATTTTTAATTATGAAAATGATAATTTTAAAGCTTAAATTAAACTAAGTTTTCACTTGCCAAGCACGCTAGCAGGAATGGCATCCTCCAGGTTTAGCTGAGGATACCTACTTTCTCTCAATTTATAACGCGTATACGCATGTAGCTCTTCATACAGTGGCTTCACTTGATTCCAAAGGTCGTCGCAGTCCTTCTCAAA
>LJIJ01002675.1:0-24666 GCA_001718145.1 Orchesella cincta
GGGCCACATGCAAAATTTGCAGTATCCGAAAGGCGCAGTGCATTCCTCCAGAAATGGGACAACTTCCATTTTCAAGATTGGATGCAGGGAACTCTCCTTTCTTCCATACTGGAGTGGATTATTTTGGCCCGTTCCAGGTGAAGCAAGGCAGATCCTAATTAAACGCTGGGGAGTGCTCTTTTCCTGCCTGACCACACGAGCTGTGCATTTGGAAGTTGCTGAAAGCTTAGATACGAGCGACATGATAAGTGCTCTCATTCGCTTCATCAACATACGTGGGAAGCCTGCCCACATTTGGTCCGACAATGGGACAAACTTTGTTGGAGCAGAACGTGAAATCAGAGAGGCTCTAGATGGTTGGATTCAGGAGGATATCAACCAATCGTTCGGTGCGTGGAATAAACTGGAACTTTATTCCTCCTTCATCGCCGCACATGGGAGGGAGCTGGAACGGATGGTTGGATGTGTAAAGCGGATTTTATATGCTCAGCTAAAGGAACAACATCCAAAAGAAGTTGTTTTACGGACTCTGTTCGCTGAAGTAACAGGAATACTGAACAGTAGGCCAATCACTCATGCTTCAACGGATCCTGATGATCTGGAATGTCTTACACCGAATCATTTGCTCAACCTGAAATGCGTCGTGGGACCATCGTTACCTGGTGTCTATTCTGTTGGGGACCGTTATAGAAAAGCCTGGCGCTATGTTCAGGATTTGTCTATTAACTTTTGGAAGAGGTGGTCAGTAGAGTATCTACCGTGGTTGGCTCAGCGTGAGAAGTGGTTTAAAAAAGTCAATCCGTTGACCGTTGGAGATGTTGTGATTGTCTTAGAAGATAACGCCCCTCGGAACCTGTGGAAGAGAGGAATCATCATAGATGTGCATCCTGGTAGAGATACACAAGTGAGATCAGTCACCGTCAAGATCGCGCATGTGGATCCTACGGACAAGAAGAAGATTGTGAAATATTCCATCTTGAAGAGACCAACGGTGAAAGTTTGTAAATTAGAAAGTAGTTGTGAAACCAGTGTTTCACGGGAGGAGAAATGTCTGTAACTGAATAAGGATGTCTTTAAATTTTATGCATAGCAGATTGCCTTATGTACTTTATTGTTTGTCATGTAAAAGGGATGAAAGGAAATGTGGTTTTTTGTTGTACCTAAGTTTACATATATAGGATACAGATGTTATTTCAAGAAGAGCAAGTGAGCACGCCGCCTTTCGACAGGATCATTCCCTCGTGAGCAGCCAGCAACACGTGCAAGAATCAAGTGAATTTTATCCGTTATTGGAAATTAATTTATCGCGTCAATTTTAATTGATTATTCTGTAAAAACCTTGATTGCTAGTGTGCAGCCAGCACTAATTAAACAGTAATTAAATAGGTCGTTTGCCTAAAATAGAAAATTAACTGTTTGTTTTTGGAGTTATAGTCATTTAATGAGTGTCAGATTCATTTAAGTCTCAAGCACCGAGCTTCAATAATTTTTTGAACTAGCGAAAACATCATCGATCATCGACACTCGTGTTTCAGTTTGCCATTTTAAATTTACTTAGCGTCGAGACAAACAATTCCCTATACATGCTTACCAAGTATGCAGATAATCCTTGGCCACGAATATTCCCGAAGAAACGATTGAAAACTGATTACGAATTCGCTTTTATGCACAAACAGAAACAATATTGGCACAATGTCATTGTTTCCAGATGCCTATAACTTTATCACTTGCTATAACAAAGATGACGGTATAACTTTTGGATACTATTTCCATCCGTTTCAAGTAGATTTGTGGATATCTTTACTGATTACTTTGCCACTTTTAAGTGTTTCTGCACACATTTTCTTGTGTGTGAAAAAAAGTAATAAACCGAATTTTAACTTGTATTTCTTCACATACTCATCCTTGTTGGAGCACAGCTACCACATTCCAGACTACTTTTTCGTTTGAGTCAATCAGGATAGTGTTCGGACTGTGGCTGCTCATCACTGTCATTTTCACGAATGCTTACAAAGGAATTGCAATCACAGGAGTGACGGCACCTCCACAGAAAACAAGTATTCAAACGTTTTCAGAGGTGATCAATGATAAGGCGAATAACAGCAATGAGGATCCTGTTGATTTCCACATGATGATGCAACTGAGAGTGGATTATACTCACATGTGGGAAAATGATATTTTGCAAGATATGAATAAAACTGACGCATCGGAAAGCGTGTTCACGGTTTCATACCTGGATTACTTTGCATTTGGGGATGAAATAATGCAACAGCGTGCTAGAGTAGTAGGCGATTGGGATGCCGAAAACCGTCGGCTGCTTTCACTGGTATAAATACCTCATCTCGTTTTTTTGAAGAAAATATCATTATTTCAACAAATTGGCTATGGAAAGGAGATACTTTGCTCCAAAAAAGGATCTGGAGCCCAAGTATTCTTTGAATTATGGCATTGCGATTGAAAGGGAAATTGTCAAGTGTGAAAATCGCGTAGTCTACGTCGACTTACAGAACAAAATTGACAGGGAATACGAATACCTTTCCGGGTACTATCACCACAAGTCCTTTTTTAAAGGAAACGAGTCAATGTTGTCAGACTTTACTGTGTGGCAATTTGACAATGGAATAGGCTCTAGATTGCCTATGGTATTCCAACAGCTCATCGAAAATGGGATTTACAAGGAACTAGAATGGTTCTACAAGATGCAGGAGCAGCTCGGGTTACGTTTGGAGTACACGAGAAGCCGTAAGCTTGCGAAATATGAACCAGTGAAAAAACTGGACATGAAATCCAATGTTCAGACAATTTTCTACGTGTTGCTGGTTGGTTGTCTTGTGTCAATATGTTCTGCCTGTGTAGAAACTTTATGGAACTTTCAAAATCGCGTTAAAGTTATAGTGGGATGATCAAAACATTGTAGCCAATTTAAGGAAGTTTTGTATTGTTAAGTGTAATCTTATAATGTAATGATGGTAATAATAAAGAAGTGGCTTTAATGTTTCCTATAAAAACTAACCTGAACCTATTTATACGGAATAATTACAGTAAAATATTTACATTTATATAATATATGTACTTCTTATACCATAAAATAATTAAAAGTCTTCATTTGATAGCTTTCATCTTTGATTGTTCCGTTCATGCTTTCACTTACATCGTTTTCACTTTCCTCTAGCTTTAAACGCTTTCTTCTCAAGCGTACTGCTTTCCAGAGGTTTAATTTTGCTTACAAAATTTGGTTAGATGCGATGATAGCCCAAGACTACTTGAATGATAATAAGCAACATGCGCTAAAATCTTCATAGTTGATGGTAAAATGACACACACAATTACTTTGCTAATTAAGTTTTGTCTTAATTTTTTCGCTATTTGACTACCAGTTGTAAGACGCACAGCAACGCCCTACATTAAGTAAGATGAGTCTCACGCATGTCTCACGCATAACACATCCAATCTTCATAAGTTGTTTTTACTTAACGTCTCTGCGTTAGTAACCTACTCAGACTTTTGAGACGATGGTCTTGTATACCTACTTAAAACAATAATATCTGTATCTTTACCAGATAAGACAGAGTATTCATCAATAACGGATTAGATTAGAGTACTGAAAAATCTAACGAAAATGTCATCTTATGTTTTGTTATCCCCTAATCTTCATTTATCCAAATGCTTTATTGGCCCAAACTGATAACCAATTCCGCAGTAATTCACAGGATATTTACATTGATAACTTAAGCATTAAAATCATTGGGAAAGCTGAAACAAACCTTGTTGGCTTGGACAACTTTATAGGTGAAATCACCGAGAATTGCCACGTTCACATAATTTCTCAAAGCGTTCATTTTAATCTCGATCCGCAGAAAATACACACTACTTTATCAACTAGAAAGCTACGCTCAGCTCAAAACATCATGAACAACATGAACTATTCTACACACTACGCTAATTTCAACTGGACCTGGGTACTCCATGAATCTATCATAATACTGGTAAATGACAAAGTTCATTCACATACTCCATTTGACGTCACACGCCTCCAACAAAAATTCACAGTGAACTGCTTCTTCACCATTGTTTTGTCTGCTTTTGAAGAAATTGTGTGTCCTTCGTGTTTCGATTATCATCCCGAGATACATGTGCATTACTTCACTTATTTGACGGCATATAGGGAAGCGCAAAAGTTTTTTAGAGCTCAAAATCCAGTTGAAGTTCTTGACAAATTTCCGAGGGATCCCCAAACAAACTATTTAGTTCATATATCAACCAGTTCTACAAGATTGACACCAGAAGCCCGTGTAAAATATCATGAATGGGCTCACTACACCAACATTTACACGGCAGCGATTGAATGCAAAGAAGATGAGAATGGGTTGGATTTGGATTTGAAGTTTTGCAAAAGCTTCTATTTTTGCATGTATTGTGAACCCGTCCCCAAAAATATTCCCATAAACATTTCCACCTTGACGAATCTTTCAGCTTTTCAGGAACGTTCCCTAAAACTCGGTGTAACGAAAAAATGGTCTGTGACAAAGAAAGACACTATAGTGAAACCTAACTTTCTCGACGACTACATTCTCAAAAACCATTTCGCCTCCCGAGGAATAACACGCTAACTTTTCAATTTGCAATTTTAAACATGCTCCGCTCAGAGTCCAATACATCTATTTTTTACTACAGTGAATTTATTGACCATCGCGATGCCTATACGTTTGATATGTGGCCACGGATATACCCTGAAAAACGACTTAAATCCGACAACGTCCATGGTAGTTATGAGGAACCCTCGTATGGTTCTGGATTTTATCAAATACAGTACTGGCAAACTGTTGCCATTGCCCGAGATTCTATACCTTTCTTACGTGCTTTAATGAAGACACCTTGGCATTCGGCTTTTATTTTCAACCTTTCCAACCGAATCTGTGGATAGCGCTAGTGAACTACTTGACAATTTTAGGGATTTTGACCCACGTTTACCTAATTGCGAAGAGGGTGAACAGGTCTGACTTCAACTCTTACTTTTTGATGTACTCCTCAATGCTCGAGCATTCATACCACGTGCCAAGCTATTGTTCACGTTTGAATCAATTCGAATCGTGATAGGATTGTGGCTTCTCATTTCCATCATTTTTACAAATGCCTACAAAGGAATTGCCATCACGGAGTGACTGCTCCTCCTAAAAAATCTAGCATTCAAACGTTTTCAGAAGTTGTTGGTGACAGTGAAAAATCTGATAAAAAACTGGAGCATCCGCGATAAAGTTTCACATTCTAACTCCACCCAAATTACATTATATGCATGAGTGGTAAAAGGACGATTTTCAGACTCAGATGGAACGAAATCATTCCAATTTGGGAAACAGCACAGTGGAAGTCGTATGGGGCTTTTACTTTGACTTTATTGAGGAAGTCACAGAAGAACAAAAAAAGGTTTTCAGGATATCTACTTCAATTCCACATTAGAATTCTTGTATCGAAATTCTACAGTGCATTGAATTTCTTTGATGTTCTGGAGCACAGTCGAATACTAGACTACCGTTTATTTGAGAAATTGCATGTGGATATGTGCGACGAAACCAGCTTTGCAGGTATATTATACCGAAGAAGGAAGAAGAGCCTAAATTTTCACTAAATTTTGACATTGCGACAGAAAGGGAAATTGTCAAGTGCGAAAATCGCATAGTCTACGTCGACCTAAAAAGCAAAATTGACAGAGAATATGAATACCTGTCAGGACATTACCAGACAAGTCATTTTTCAAAGGGAACCAGTCCTTCTTGCGGATTTCTTTGTGTGGCAGTTTGATAATGGTATAGGCTCCAAACTGCCTGGTGTATTCAAGCAGCTCATTGAAAATGGAATTTATTGGCAGCTGGCAATGGTTTTACACAACACAGAGCAACTCGGTGTCCGGTTGGAGTACACAAGGAGTCACACAAGAAAAAAAATTTGAGCCAGTTAAAAGACTTGACTTGAAATCCAATATTCAAACCATTTTCTATGTATACCTTGTTGGTGACTTATTGTCCATTTGCTGTCTGAGTTTGGAAAGCTTTTGGGAGTTTCGGAGAAATTTGATGAAATATGTTAAATATAAATGGTATAAAACTTTAAGAAAATATTTTGGGATTAATTAAAAAAAAGTTACGCAGTGACTCTGAAGTAAACAAAATAATAGAAACTAAATCGTCATTGAACCTTTTATTTGACCTTTTATCATGATAAGTATTTCAAATGACCAACATAGCTTATAATATACCATTTGAAAGCTAATGCAGTGCTGATTATAAATATTCACTGCAAATTGAAATCGGAACTTTCGAACACAGGTCAAAGGTCATGCAGTTTTAAATGACAGACTTGGGTGTGATATATCATTCGAAAGCTAGTCCATTGAGGATTTCACTTATGACACGTTTTTTAAGCCGCAAATTACATCCGCTAAATCACATTGCTACATCTCGGATTGTCGGGTTATTTTTAGATCAGACCATATTGTACTCTCTAACAAACTCTCGTTTAATGACAAGTTAATGGAAATATTTTTTATACATTGACGTATTTTAATTTTCTTTAATTCTATTCTCGTGAAATAACTGCTGAATCATCCTTTCCTTTCTGAGAAAAAAGTCTTTAGTGATGATGGAAATGCATTAAATCATTGCATCCTACAGTGCCCCAAACAAATACACTATATATCGTTGTGTAATATACTCGTAGGTCTTGGTAAAATTGCTGTTACGTGGTTTTTTGTCCATGTTTTATCTTTATCACCAATATACGACTTTTTAATCATCGTATTGTTACGTATAATATGTATTTATGAAGGTATCGTGTAAGCAATCATTATCGCATAGTCAAGTTTCTTGTCACTTGATTGTCAATACACAAAAACCGCAAAAGACTGCGTGAGATCTCTCAATACAGCGTGCATCTCCTAACAAACAAGCCGTCAATGATGCTCATTCTGCACGGATATTCTTATTTCTTTTGCTATGGTCAAGTCCTATCATATTCATCAATGTTTTTTCAAAGAACACCTTTTCAAAGTCAAACCGTGCCATCACAGCACAACCCAATGCGTAGCTCACCGTCTTGTTTTTCCGACAATTACTCTCTCGGCAAACCTCTTTTTTGCTGCATTTAAAATACATTTTGTAGCTACTCGTTGATTTAATTTGGCATTGAAATCACGCAAATTCCAAAGTTAATTACAGCGTGGCCATTGGTGAAATGATGTAATCGAGTCATTAAATGAAAAGGGTAGAAGCAACCAATCGGAACATGCCCACAGCTCATTCAATGACCAGGACGACCACTTCCCATCATCATGATGATATTATGAATTTGTGAACTTATCGATGAATATTGAAGCGAAAACATCAATAGTTACCTCGATTTTCACATTGATGCGACGTGGTCACTTCGTCGTATTGATTGAAGGCGAGAGTGTTTCATTTTTGCAAAATATACGATATTTGAAGCAAACAAATGAATACGTTGTAATTTGCTATTCATGGAAGTTTAGACTGCCTTATTGTGACCTTAATTTTGCCAATTTCATCAAAATTCGTGCATCCAACCAAACATTGTGTGATTTTGCTTAATAATAATTGCTCAAAACACAGCATTAGTACAATTTTTAACAAATTCAAAATATTGAGTGTTATTTATTAACGGAGAGGAACATTTAGTAATATATATTTTACACAGTGAACAGAAAAATATAGTCTTTTGAAAATGACAGCATTTTATACGGAATTTATAATATATAAAAACTGAGTATTATCCCGAACAAAAGTAATGATAATTATGAATGTCATTTTGCTTGAAAGTATTTCAGAAAAAAATTAAGAATGATTTGATTTGCGTTCCTTTCTCTCCACATCAAAAGTCTTCAGATGGTGGTTTGAGTTCCAACTGCAAGACGTTTTACTGGCTTGGGTGGTGGAACGGGTTTCGGAAGCTTTTGTCCTTCTGGAGTTCCGAAGAATTCAGGAATCATCGTAGGTCCTCCCCTACCTTTGATTGGAGAGCTTTAAAATACCAAAATACAAAAATGTAGGTAATAATGCATAATGGCACAACGCTTCATCGGAGATAATATCAATGCATATACAAAAGACTTAAAGATTAATTACAACCCACCACAATAAAGGTAATGTATTTTGAATTGGTAGCTTACCCTAAATATGGAGACAAATTGTTCTGCAATTCTTGTTCACCAGGATTGATAGGTCTATTCATCATTGGAATTCCTCCTGCTCCATTAGCTTGTGCGCTGTAATAAAACAGCAACATAAGAAATGTCATTTAGTATACTTCTGGGTATCGTACAAGTGCCAAGCATCATTTCCTGAGAGTATGCGTGATCGAAGGATCATTTAATGTGAGCTTACCCAGCCGTCATCGGAACTTGGCGATTAATGAGACCACCATGAAGGCCAGTGGCTGGATTCTCTCGTCCAGCAGCTCCAGCAAAGGACAATGAGACATTGTAGGTTCCTGGTTGACTAAAAATGTTGATGAAGGTGGTTGATGGAGCTGTAAAGTTTTGATATACGCCACCTCCATCCCGAGGGCCGGTTCCAGCACCAGGGTTGTAGAACGTTGAAGCCTGACCTCGATCCATCGTTAACTCTGTTTGATTAAATTCGCAAGATAAATTTAACCAGCAACTAAAACTGCTCGATTTTAAATCGTAAACGAAAGATCTAAGAAATTTTAAATAAAGACTGATTCAGTATACAAGAAGAGAGCAAAAGAACAGAATGTCTGTTTCTAGAAGATGGAATGCACAAAAAAGTACAACTGTAGCTGCAGTCCAAAGATTTAGGGTTTCAATGTGAATATATTATGATCAAAATTTAGTACTGCAAGAGTGAAGTAAGTTTGGATGGAAATGCCATATCTACGATTTCATGAAAGTGACGTTTTTTCAAGATACATCCTGTCAGAACTTTCAATCCATCTCGATTTTTCGTCTCTTTACACATGATTTCCATAAAAAAGGTGAAATCAGCATAGAATGTGTTCATAATCTGAAATTATTCTCCTTGTTTGCCCAGTAAATTACATTTGCATAGCATAGCCAGGCTGAGCATCTTCATCCTCCAAATGTTTTCTTTCCAAGACATGCTTCTCTCTCCATTCACCCATGTTCGGTTCTCTTATCTTCCCAACGTTTTTTCCTGCTGCTGGTTGAAAGAAGTACATAAATTCATTGCATTCCCAGATTTTAGATTCTGAAGAAAATCAGACATTGGAGAATGTTCATAATGGATTGCTCAAAAAAATTATGTCGTTTCATATTCGTTTATCAACAATGGATACAGCAATGATTATGATGAAGGGTAGATATACATGATCGTTATGGATCAAAGGAATCTTCGGCTGTATTTTCGGACTGAATCTTGAAAGAGATTTACCATTTTGATGCAAATGACGTGTAATGAGATAAAAAATCAAATTGGATAGATTGAAAATCCAAAAAACTCGAGTTGTGTTTTGTGTATGTCGTTGGTCGTCAATCGCATGCATCCGCAGACCGATGATAACACGCAGCCTTCCTTCTGCTCTTTGTGCATTAAACACAAACCCTCATTTTTCGGTCTTCAACCAAAAGTTCCTATTATATATATCCAGTCTCTTTGAGTCTTTAGTCTACATCCTGTTTCATTACATGAAATTTGACTCATTCCAACTTTGGGAAGCAAGTTTGTAGCTTTTTATTTTTGAGATTCTTGTAGTTTCAATTTGCAGTTGAAAAATTAGCAGTTTATCCTAGCCTCTCAGTGATTGATCTTTTAAAATTGTGATTTAAAAATGAACCAAAATCAACCCGGAAGTGCCACTTCTAACGGCATCATGAATGATTGGCGCAACGGCAACGGAATACCCGTTTATCAACACTTTTCGGCTCCCTCAACTACTTTCGTCAACATTTTTCGCCAACCGGGGGTGTACAATATCACCATCGCCTTGCCTGGAAGCGTTGGTCGAATGAACCCGACAATAACTGCCCCTCCATCCGGGATTCCAAGCCGTCAACCTGGAATGACACTTGGGTAAGCTACAACTAAAATTATTCATATCTTTTATCTATTGAGCTGCCAAGTAGTGTCATATTAAATGTGAAGTGCAAACAGACGCCATAAGTTTTTTTCTTGTTGCTAAAATGAGAAATCCAATGAAATGCCTTCATAAGTAGATTTGTCAATTTTTCATTGCAGTTCTCATAACCAACCCAATTTTGGAGGAGCACCATCAATGACTCGACCAAAACTATCACCACGAAGGTCAAATTCGGCAGACCACATGCCCGGAACACCCGTGCAAGGAACGGACTTGCCATCCCAGTTGGAGTTCGGACTCCCCAAATGCCACGGATGCTGACTCCACCTCCAGACTACGATGCTCGCCAAATGGATGAGGGATTTCCTCCAACACCACCAGCCTCAGTTGTGACCAGCCCAGTTGGAGCACAGCCCAGCCAGTTCCAGTAGAGATGGATAGTATGGTGTATGGGGCGAATATTGACTATTGATTTAATTACTTATCTGTTCAGTGTTTTTCTTAAAATGATTTAACCCTCGTTACAATGAAGTATCACTAGTTTCTTTTACCAGTTAGTAGAGTACAACGGGCCAGTCTCTATTCAATATCCATACATTAATATACGTTATTCATCTAATCTACAATTTGAAATCGATATAAAAATCTACCTATAAAACTTTATGAACAACCTTAAAATAATGCAGTTTATTTAGTCGTCGTTTTATTTCATCATATGCACACATTTATAAATAGTAATTTACTAACATAACCTTAGTCGCCATTCTTCATTTTTAAAAAAAGTTTAAGGATATTTCACCATGAAACTGCTGCATTACATTAGTTTACGACCTTGAATTTTTTGAGAAGTAGTCCTTGAGATTTTTTGCTTTTTCTCCCCATTTGCCGATTTCAAAACAAGGTGATTAATTATTTACACTCATAAAATTTACATGAGTGTAATTATTACGAAATGGGTGTTTACGGTTTAAAAACTTGATGATGATAAAATGCGTTTTGAAAAGTCATACCTTCGCTGTAATTAATTGTTGCGATAGCTTGTAGTTATGAAACGGAAACGAATGATTCGGAATACTCTCTTGCACTTTATAGTGATAGCGATGCAGACTGTGAGTTGATTGAAGATATTTTCAGGTGTATACCAAAAGCTGAGATACTCAAACCGAAAGAAATGAGAGCTGCTGCGTTGGAAATCGAAGGGAAGCTTGACATTTCTTCTACACACGCTTCAATTCTGCTGCATTTTTGAGTTCCATCCTGACCCGGGCCCCGCCATCTCACTATTAGTTTGCTAGAAACTTTTTAAAACTTTGTTTGCATAAAGAAAACCTTTCATAGCTAAGAAAAATATCTTAGCTGAAACGCTATGAACCAGGCAATTTTTTAACTTACCAAAACGTCACAATAAAGGTTTAATAATGAAAGTTGGCAACGTTGCCAATGCCATCAAACACTGATTAATTAAAAACACTGATGAAGGAACTGAAGTCATGATGAGGATTTTATATCAGCGATGTCAGTTGTCAATTACATTATGCTAATACCTAATGCATTGGTAGATAATACCTGGTAGGAGGCTATCACGTTTTGATCAGCATAAAATCAGCCAGCAATACGGTTTCTCAAGAAGCCCCAATCAATGATTGAATGACTGAGTCCTTACGCTGTTCTTTACGCAAACCAAATTATATATTGGTTAGAGTAAGTGCAATTTTTATTTATCAGTACTCATGAGCTTATCGGTACAATTAAAACTTTAAAAAAGGAGCTCGATCACCACTTATTCCCTTTTATTATACTTAAACAAGCTAGTTGGAAATCTCCAGAAAATGCCATTTTTACGTCTGATTCCAAGGAATTATCTGCGATCAAGGCGTACCGATCCACAATGTCTCCTAGATCAATTTCGGAGCGCTCCACAAGAACTCTAATCACAGTTCGATAGCTATTACGCCCTTTGAAACGGCTGCCCTTCTGCAGGGCGGATTGAGAATTCGTGCGTAGTGGTTGATTGGATTTTCTGCGTATTGAACTGTAAAAGAACAAAGATGTTAGTCATACCACTGAATAGTTGAGTCACATATTGCCGTTTTGATAATTGTAAATTATTGGAAACCATACCAATGTAAACCAAGAGATTTTGGAAATCTCCCGAAGTTTCTGTTTTCAGACTGTCGATCAAGGTTAAATTAGTAAGTTTTTCGTACTCCTTTGAAATTTCAGCCAGTTCTGAATATGAGGCTTCGGAGAATATCTCCACAAATTTCTTTTCATCAGTTCCCAGCCAAATCCCGACGCCTGCTTTGACAAGTTTTTTGGCAACCGCTGTTGTACTTTCAGCATCCTTACTATGGGGTCCAGAACGGCGTCGTTTATCCTACATATCAAAAAGCAATAATTTGGATTGTGGAAACATGTCTACCTTCAAACATATTGGTTTGAAAACTAATGACGATAACATTAATTACCTGCATCAAGGCACTCAATAGGTTTTCAAACTCTCCTGAAACATCCGCCATAACTTCACTTTTGAGGTCCCTTTTGAATTCGGTTTGATACGCTTCCTTTATTGCATTCACCGTGATGTTTTGAAAACAGCAGAAAATCTGACAAATTCCATCGCATTAGTAAAATCCATTATCATCATCATGCATAAATAATAAATTGCTTTCAAATCTAAAATTTTACCTCGGTCAGTGCCAACTCATCAGTTCCATAGCCTGCAATTGCTCCATGAATTTCTGACGCATAAAACTCTGCCTTGTGGAATAGTGAGAGCAACAGCTCGCTTAGTTTGCCTCCAATCTCACTCTTCAGTTCCTTTATCATGTTCTGTATGAATACCCTTTTTTAACTTCCAAAAATTAGCATGTTTAAATTTTGCAAATCAACTACTTTTTGTAGCGTTTCTGGTATTCCTCCACGATTTCCATTCTTTGCTTTAGAGACCTTCGTGTGAGTATAGAAAGGATTGCTTTTCTCGTTCGTTCCCCATCCTTTCATTGCTTTATAAATAGCAGCAGCATCTTTCGTCTCATGAAAATCGTTGAAGTCTCCAATGGTTGGTTTCTGTATTTAAGATGAATTTTAATTGTAACAAAAATCCTCTTTCAGACTTTGATTAGAATTTAAATCTTTTAATCTACCTGTGGATGTGCATGACAAGACTTCCACACAACGACAAACAAGATTAGTAGGGAGCTTAACCATGGAACTGCTTTTAAATGTGCCATTTTTTCCTGTTGTTACTCTTCAACACGAACTGTTTCTGAGTAAAATTCAACGGTCGAATAAATGGGTAGAATGGTAACACACAGTTGTGTTATATAACATAATTTGGCAATACCAAGAATTCATAATTAATAAGAAATTATTCAAATCTTAATTACATATGCATAATTGTGATGATGTAATCTTCAAACACGAATGGTCTGAGTGAATCATTCGGTACTGATACTTCTTTGTTCTGTTTTCCCGTATTTTTGTTCACTTTTCATTAATGTTTGAATTGATGTTGTTTATTTGATACTTTATTTACAGTTACACTGAAGCCTATTTGGGAACCCATGTGGATACGCTGCTACGGACATGACTTTATTCTCTTCTTGGATCAGTCCACTCCGTATGTGGAACAGCTCTCCTGGTTCGCTTGGGTGGGTGCAATGGGAACAGCAGAAGTATGCAAACAGTTCACGTGCTCAATCACCATTTGGAACAAGAAGGCAAGGCCAAGGAATACGGACTTGGAAGTAAAGTATGAGGGACCTATTCACCAGTCCGCTTTCAAGCTCAGACGGATGAAGTTTTGCAGTCTGGAAAGTGTCTCATCTTTGCTGATCAGAATGTCCACAATTTAAGGTATAACAATGGAATCGATATCATGTTTAGTGTGAATTATGCTGATGATGACAATCGCATTCAAGAGAGTTCCACGCAATCCGATTGAAGTAAGCTGATGGTATAGAAAAAGGGCGTTTGAGTTGAGTTGAGATGTCAACGTATCTAACTGTAGTGTTGTAATTTATTATTAAATAAAGCATTCGTTAATTTAAATCTATGTAAACTTATAAAAATGAAGTATGAAAATGTAAGAGAAATACAAATGCTAGTTTGTACCGTTTGTGTCTTTGTATCAATGAATACTTTTGATAGAGCTTATAAATATAAATATAAAAATCAGGACTTGTGCGTAATTCATTTGCATACAAAGAAGTAAGGATGCTATTGTGTTTGCATTGTTAGCGATTGCTCTATGCATCTATTGATACTTTCGATCATTGGCATTGCGTTGAAATATTGCATTTCAAAAGTTTTGTTAAGATTATCATATCCCCCAATGGCATACGTTGACTATATAATTCCTTTAAATTCATTGTGAACGCAGGAAAAGCGCATTTAGCTTCTAATACTAGCTTATAACCGATTATTCCTTTAATAAAATGTGAAGTTTTTAGATTGTAAAACTCTTGATTCTTGAAGTATAATTGTATATGCACGGCAGATATGAGATGGAAGTACTGAACAGCGTTATCTTTCAGTCTAGAGAGTCTAATATAATAAAGAATCATAATATATAAAGCAGCTATATATTAATATATATTAGTTTAATACAGGTAACACATAATATAAAGACAAGTTACAATATTGCAAAAAACCCATTATAACAAAACAATAATGACAATTTGATTAGCGAAAAAAATGAAAAGCTCGAATACAACAGACTGTTACATTATAAAAAGTACAGAACAACAATTTACCATCATTTTAACTATTAACTACATGTATAACAAAATACATAACAGAATACAAATACTTGCTTAACAAATACAATGATTGAAAGAGATGCATAATAAGTAATTTACATGGAACAGATTAACTTGTGATTAAACTCCTTCCAATCATACTTTTGGCATTCTTTGGAACAATACCGAGCCTTCTTGCACTTGGAACACGTCATGGGGGCATTCCTCTCTCCACAGAATCTGCAAATGTTATCCCGTTTCCCGAGATACTTGAAGCACTTTGGGTCGTCAATTCTAATTCCACCCATCTTCTCTTTTTCTTCAATGCAGACCTGGATTGCCACGTAAGGGTTGAAAACTGCGATTCTAGAGCCCACTTCAAGCTTCTCTTGAGATTCTTCCATGTTAAAGATAAAAAGACGAGTGGTGCTCAATTCCTCATCCTCCACAACCAGCTCAATCCATCCAACGTTAAAGTTCGGTCAATGATGAGAAGCTCTATCCACTTTCCGTTGTAAATGTAATCCACAGTCGTCTTCAAGTCTTTTATAGTGATTCGCTTCTTCTCGTTCTGCATCTGACCATGAGGGAAGGCTGCTTCAGTTCTGGCTCAGACATTCTCATATTTTCCATGCGACGAGCGATGGTGGCAGCGTCATCAGAATTTGAAAACTCCTTCACCCGTTGGCGATGGCTGGTAATCATCTTCTTCGACCGGGACACTCTAGATAAGGCTTCCTCTGAAGAACACCACAGCACAATGAGCAGATTCCGGTTTGTATAGTATGCTTTGAAGCCGAACTTTCATATGGCATTTGTATGGGATAACATGGCAGCATGTGCTTCTCGGCTGCAATTCCAAGGTTGAAATACTCTTCCATCCTTGCTCTTGCCTTCTGTGATGCTCTTTGTTGGCTTTGTTGGCAGCAACTTCCTCGAAAAGTACTCCTTGATAATAATATGTGGTAGGTACTCTGTGGTTATCAGCTGGGGTCACTCTGAGAAAGTCCTGGAACACTGCAATCGCTCTTTCCTTGTCTTGCTGTAGTTGTTGATTTATTCCCAACAACCAGAAATTTAATGCTGCGGCATAGAGTATTTCGATATTGTTCGGGAACTTCTTTAGTCCTTCCTCGGAATAGAAGAGACCTTGTTCTAGATTGAACGCGTGAAGGATACGGGCCAGTAAGTCGTAAAACTGCAAATTTTCCGGATACCTTCGAACCCCTTCCTCTAACAGTTCCACTTTCTTGTCGTTGGTACCCTAGCTTCAGATGCAAAGTTTTAATCTGACGTAGCAAATCCGAAGTTTCATGTCTTCTTCTCCTCTTGTCCGCAAAACTTGTGCAACAAACGCTCATCAGTGATATCAAATCATCATATATAAGTAGTGAGAAGTTGGCGAGTTCAGTGCTGTTGGTATAACAGTTGTAAACCAGGTCAAGAATCTCCATTGCTTCCGAGTCACTAAAAGTCTTCTTCTTTGACATTAAGTCAACGAGAGCGTTGTTTGTGGTATAATAATGCACTAATTGAGCAGCGGCATTGGATCCTTCGTCGGCCTTTCTTTTGTAAAAAGCAATGTAATTGGGAGTAAAAGTAGGAACTTCCTGGTATCCACGTTTCCCTCGGTTCAGACTTCGTTGCTGCTTCCATTCGCTCTAACCGTTCATAAAATGTATAGCCTTCGGTTTCCAATTTAAAGCCTTCTCAAATTCACGCAATTCGGGGCTTTCTTATCATGATAAGATCCGAATCCAGTTAACATCATTGCAAACTCGTCCTCGTGGATCCTATTCAAGACGGGTGACCCAACTTTTTCCCAGTCATGAGTGCCCCATCATCTTCATATGTTCAAAATGGTGACTGTAATAGCACATCAGTAACACTGCAGCGTTTGGATCCTTGAGTTTGATAGCTTGAAGCAAGTACTTTTCACCATTCCTGTCACTTTTTGGTACTCCGGCTCCAATGAAAGACAGAGAAGCTAACTTGGTGGCTGAAGCACCTGAACCGTTTTCAGCTGCCTTGGTAAGCCACAAGGCTGCATTCGAGTTGTCTTGCTCCACAGAAATTCCAAGCAGATACATTAATCCGAGACAATGTTGCGCTGATACCACTCCCACATTTTTGCTGACAGTGTTGAATCTTCCAATCAAATTGGGCGAAATTTCGGCTGCTAGGAGGAACAACTTTTGAGCCTCGGCAAAGTCTTGCGTTACACCACCAACTCCAAGGAAGTAGCAAATCCCTAAATATGTCAGCCCCTCTGGATTTTCAACTTCACTAGCTGTTTGGTAGTACAATGCTGCTTCTCTCTCATTTGCCGGGGAAGTCATAGGCCAGCCATGAAGCTGTTGATGACCTCTAAAAACGTCTTGTTGACCAGGTATTGGTTTACCAACAGCGTGCCCAATCCGGAGGTGTATTCCCTACAGTTCTTGGTGCAGTCGCCTTTTGAAAGTATTCCAGTTTTTCGGAGAATCCTGTGGCTCGGATCAAACTTGAGATAACCATGTTCACAGTATAAGTCGCAGAACTTTACAAGCTTCCAAGTCATTTTGATATCCTGTCTATCCGGGGAAAGACTAGCGCACGAGTAAAATGTTGGATGGCTTGATCTCTTTCTTGTCTATATCGGGAGCTTGTGCAATCATATAGTCCGCGTTTCGAGAGCAGTCATTCAGCTTCAACGCCTGAGTCCCATCCTCGATAGTTTTTTGACACCTTATTAACTCCTGACAGGACGCTGTTTGCCATCTGTAGTGAAAGGCCTTCATGTAGCATTCTGCCCGTTTTTCATAAGCTGCTGCTTGATGAACTGCTAGTAAACTTGGGATCTGAATTGCCTTACTGTAGCATGCGATCGCCTTGTCGAAATTTATTCTGGTTCATGAGCTTCTCCGCTTCCTCAAACAGCTTCTCTGCGGATTTCAGGGCAGCAGCGGAAGACGTTGGTCCAGCCTTCGTTATGATAGCTTCGATTTCTTCATTCTTGACACCGAGACCCTTCAAACTTGCTCGAAATACTTCCACCTTCTCATTGTAATCCTGGAGGGATAGCATTTTGGTTTGATTGGCAGTCATGTCATTCATCAAATTTGCTAGTTGACGAACAAATCCATTTTCAACGTCGTAACAACTCCGAGTCCCAAAGTTTTGGAGGACGACTGAAATGGTTGCAAGATTCCCAATCCCCCAGATAACCCTTCCTGATCGCTTTTTTCTGGTTCATGGAGGCTTTGCTGTTGAAGGCTTGACCAAGTCCTTCCATGAACTCTTTCCCTTGCTTCTCAGAGTGTATCCATTCCTCTAAAGTTTCTTTCTTCCAACGAGTTTGAAAGAGTTTTCGAACAATGGGAACCGAACTGAGCACCATGTTGTTGACTTTGTGGAAGCACCGCTGCTTCGATAATGAATCCATGATTGATAAGAGCTGCAACCGATGTCTACAGCTGTAGTTGTTGGTGTTCGAATACCTTAGGATTAAGGTTAGTTCCACGATGGGATGAACTTGATTAAAGATTCCTCCTGTAAAAATAGTCAAGACACTTCAATAATGATAACTCCACCTTATTATGATAATTAATTATTAATTGGCATAAACAAAACTAACCACTAATCCCAGCAAACACCGTTTTCAGTTGTCACTGTCAATCAGACGACTTCCGGTTTTGATCAACACTTCAAATCCGGCCCGAAAAACTATCATAATTACAAATTAAACTTCAATTAACTAATGACCTCTTCAATGAATAAATTAACAAACGAAAGACACAGTCAGCGACAAATAATTTGTATCTATCAAACAACACCTCAAATCATCAGATTCAAAAATGTCAACAATTGACAACAGCAATATTAGTTTGTTTAATCACCAATAACTCGAATGAGCTACACATTTAATTCTTCTTACCTTTAATTTCCACCTTATCACGCTTGGGAAATACTTCAGAAGATAAATACGCTCGGTTGTTTTAGTTTGTTTAGCCGGCAGCTTGCAAAATCCTAAGCTAATGCACGTTCGTTCTCGTTCAAGCAAGCACAGCAAGCACTATACTACGTAAAAGCACGCACAAATGCTTAGGATTTTGTGTTGAGTCTGTTAATCATATGCGACCTAATATTTATCAAACCGGAATGTCTTTTTGGTAAAATTTTTGTTTTTGTTCAAATTGACGTATGTTGTAGAGTCTATTAAGTTGCATTACGGTGCAAAATTTCACATTTAAAAAATGAAGCGTTTCGGAGATATGGCCATTTTTAGAAAAACCTGATGCATTTCAGGAGTTTCAATTTTTCTCAGAAGTTAAGAAAGCTAGGGCCCTGATTCTTTTTTTAGTTGAAAGAAGACTAAATTTTCCAGGTATTGTTTCCTTTGAATTTTTGAAATGTGTCCCCAATTTTTTTAAAAAAATTGTCAAACATTGAAGAAGTTTTCTTCTGCGATGCTTACTTTTTGTACTGAAGTGATATTCAATGTTTGACAATTTTTAAAAAAAATTGGGGACAAATTTCCAAAATTAAAGAAAATTTACGAAATTTCCATTTTTAACATCTTAAAAGAGGTCTTAAAAAATAAAATTTATAGCTCGGCATTGTAAATACACATTATTCTGTAGTATCTGGGTGGAATGACATTTATGAAAACGGAAATTTGTGAAAATCTCGTGTAAATGAGCTTACTTTTCAACAAAAATGACGAACTAGACGTATTTTATGACGTAGAATTCAAATCTAACCTCCAAATGGCAATTTTGTTGCTCCTTGTATCAAATATTTTGAATTTAAATTTTTGAAAATTAATGCCGCCAAAACAGTTGGCGTTTTTTGAAAATGGACAAATTTCCTACCTTGCAAATGCGTTTAAATTTTATCCTAAAAAAGAATTATGTCAATAACTGCTACAGTTTTTGCACACGAGTGATACGCGTGAACCCTTCCATTTTTTCACAAAAACCGCCATAATTTCGAAACTGCTAAGTTTTGAAAAGAAATATTTTGCACAGTTACGTACTCATATGAGTACTACTAACTGACAAAAAATTGGCGATTCGAATTTTTTTTTGGTTTTGCCTTTCCTATTCCAGGAGGAATAGGTCATGATATGAATATACGCTTGTCACCCATACATGGACAATTCAAGCCAATAGTTGCCTTTCCTGTTGACACGTGATATCCTATTTATAGCTCACCTGTAATATTAATTGCAAAACTTACTACAAAAAATAATAACCTGTAAAGCCAGCATGAAAAATCAGTACGATATATTTGTAGTGCACAGAGAAACGAACAAAGCCAAACCGTCGTTAGATCTGGAGCACTTTTCTGTGGGCTACTTTGAATATTTCGTAAATTCATACAATTTCATTTTGCTCATTCCATTCAGACTCCGAAGATCTAACAAGAATGGTCTAACATGTAAAAAGAATATTCTGCATCAGGTTCGTAGTTCAATTTAATTTTGTTACTTGTTTAATTGATTACCTAACCTTTCGTATTGGAATTTGTTTTAAAAATGTCTCTTGTACATTTGTAAGGTTCTCTGTGCGATTCTATTAATCAGTGGATTGAAAAGTACCAGTTCGGACTTACTTGATATCATTAATGTGAATATGTATCAACAACCAACCACCCTGTTTAGATTCCCTGTTTTTGTAGCAGAAGTTCTCTACACATTTGTCTTTTTCAATGTGTTCTGGAGAAAAACGGAAGAAATAATAAATTTTGCAAACCTGTCAACATCAAATTTTCTGAGTCGGAGCAAGCTCCTCTATGCAGTTATAAGTTTTTACCCGATATTCTTAAATGTTTTATTAACAGATCAGTTCATGGATTATGTTTCATTTACAGGTAAATACTGAATTTTAAGCATATACAGTTATTTATACTGTTAATAGATTCGTCTTTTTCATCATTGTGTTTCATAGCGCAAACTCAATGGTTTATGTTGCTGTTACACGGAATTAAAGTTACTGGGTTTCTTATGAATGTCGTGTTGACTAATTTTATTGACACATACATATTCGTCCTAGCTTTGACGGCATACAACATGGCTAGGCAAATCGTGGTTTCTCTTGAAGATCTTGGGAAGCGGAAAACTGCCGTAAAGCAATGGAAGCTTGGTGATTTCTCAAGTTTAACTGATTTTTCGCAAAGACTGCAAGCCTTTTTTGTCAGTTTGAACTCTGTCGGAGCTAGTATTATTTTACCTTGGTTTTGTATGTTTATTCCGTGGGTTTCACATAAGCTTGTGAACACCCTGCCAGGAACAGGGACAGTCTGATTGGACAATCAGTTTTGAATACACTAACAAATAGCATTTTAAACAAATATGTCATTGGTCAAATATATTATTGGTCGTATCTCGGGCTGTACTTTGTGATTCTTGTACTTTTCGCAGAAGTTAAGCGCGAGGTTAGTACCATATTCCATTTTAAAATTTCAATTACGTTTAGAGTTTAATTAATGATAATGATGCAAGGTAAATCTAATTACACCTTTAATGTTCTGTAGTGTGATAACATCAAACGAACAATGAAAAAGATTATCCTTCATTACGACCCAAATTTAATTGCTGGAGAAATTGCTTACGCCCACATTGAATTTGCGGGAAAATGTCGGAGTGAATGGAGGACACTTCTTTAAATTTTCGTATGGGTTTCTTGGTTCCGTACGTAACTGATTTTGGCTTTTAATTTATATCACTCCAATTTTTAAAGGTTTATATGAATAACTGATTGGAAATTATTTTAGGCTGCTGGACTCGTGGTTGCATACACGTTTCTCTCACTTCAGTTACAGGTGAATTGTTGCAATTCATCAAACAACAAAATGGAAACGTAATTAAATGCCGGATGAAGTGATAAGCCAAAAATATCATACTTTAAGGATAATAGGAATAGTGTATTATTTTTTAAACTAAATTACTGCATGGACTGCGACTATGTAAAAACTCGAGAAGATTGAATTCAAACACACATTACATATTTGTAGTAAAGAATATATTATAAGCATACCGTGTGCAAACTTTCTCTTAAGATTTACTACAACTTCAGCGTCGGCAGTTGGATTTGAAGCATCATGAAATCAACGAGATAATCAAGATCAAAGAAGACGACACTCCCAGTTATGAAACATAATATAAACGAAAGTTAAAAAGTTTATGACAATATGGAAGTATTTTCATTTTTCATGTCTGATAATCAATCATGTACAATTACAAACATTGCATGAGTATACATACTTAAACGTGTTGAAGACTGGAGATGTCACAGGACTTTTAGAGCATGAAATCAGAGAGAGAAATGACTGTGACTGACGTTTCTTTGTTCAATACAAACGTTTTCTAGGAGTTATAAGGAAAGTTTAAGTTGATTTTGCTGGTCATTTTAAATTGTTGCATTACATGATAGATACACTATGCGTACTTCAAAAATAAATCTATGCATAGCTATTTTTTATTTCGAAATACGACCTAAGTGAATCTGTATCTTGTTCCTGCTTCCAGTAAATATTTAAGATCTTGATTAAAGTTTATCTCAAAATTTCGTAATTTATATTTGAAGAAAATTTTAAGTAGAATTCCGTCACTGACCTTGACCTGGACCTTTTATTCTACCTTCAATGTCTTTGAACTTTCCTCAGTTCTATCTGAAAACTATGCAAATAACTTAAAATACTCATAATAATATGAAACAAAGAACCAACAGTGGTGTCTCTCTTACCAGAGCCAAGTCCCGCCCTAATGTGTAAGTTAAATAGGAGAAATGTACTTCGATGGATGGAAGTGAAAGGTCATGACATGACCTTGAGGTCACGGTATATTAAGACTGCGAGTTTCTTGGAAAGGTATCATTTGTCGTTTCAAAGTTTCGGCTGCAACACCTTCTCTTGCTCTGAACGATAAAGATTTCCAGTTCGAAGTTTCTACTTTGTCACAGTTTAATTGAAAATCATAATAGTAAGTAATAAGTCTTGTAAAGTTCCTAGTTCAATGCTCACGACTAATCGAATTTTTTTTTTGTTTCCAGTTTCGGCATTGAATAACAGTCCTGGGGAATATTCTGTTTTCAAAACGTCGCATTATTTCCGAGAATTGTGAGCAAACAGACTTCTAAATTTTTAGGAACTTTCTCTATGTTTCATTATTCTTAATTAATTGTTTCTGATTTTTCTGGCAGAAGGACCATTCAGCCTTGAGGCCTTAACTTGCAGCCTTCAAGAAGGGTTACCAACTGCGTTCAGAAAATTGTAAGCAAATAGTCAAATAAACTTGCTCGTATTTTAGACAAACTTTAATTTGAACTTTTTTATGTTTTTAGTTCTGTGTCGCCGTTTTGATAATCGCGTGCAAGGAGAAAGGCACGAGGGTAATGGCACCGATTAAGAGAATGTAAATAACTTGGAAGAATATATTTTGACGTTTAAAATACATCAAATCAAAATAATAATTTGATGTTTTTTGTGGGATTTTTATTTCTAGTCAAGTTGCCTACGCATTGGAAATGTTTACACGAGCACTTCATTCAGCAAATGTGAAGCCCAGAATCAAACAAACCCGTGCCCGAAAAGTTTCCAAAAACCTGACATCCAAACGAAGTGAGATGGTTCAGTCATTTCTGAAGGTGTTTCACTCAAATCCACAGGATTATGCTGTTTACGGAAGTGAAGACTGGGTCCATATCCTGATTAAACACATGAAGGTGGCTCCATCATTTGAGATTTTACCTTCCACAGTGAGGCATTGGATGAAAACTAAATCAGTCTTTAAAAAGGTATTTAGAATATGAGTTTTTAATCAACGTGATACGTGATGTGTTCACAGACAAATGCTCTTAAGATCATTTATTTTTTACAATCTTAAAGGCAAACGGGATCTACGGGTACATCCCAACAGTAAACGCTGCAGGAGCCAGAGAAGACGTGAATGAAGAGGACCACCTTACAACCGAATCGGATAACGATATTCTCTTTTCTGTTGTGACAGATATTGGATTGGCATTGGGCTGTGATGTGATGAAGTCTCACATTACCCCTTTGTTTTCTATTCTTACTCTATTTCTTCATTATTTGTTGAGGGTGAAAAGGCGAATGCTCTATTTTAGGCTATACAATCCTAGGTTTGTATCATTTTGATGCTTCCAATTTAATATTTTCCTTTTAAATAAATTGTAACAAAATAGATCAGCGAAGTCCATTCTACTGCAGCTCAAGATGTATGATATTTTACACCCTCCAAATTACCGGAACATTATTTATGAATGTTCTTTTATATAACTTTATGAACTCTTGTACAGCCGTTTCAGCCCTGGTATATAACAGTGCAAAATAAAGCAGAATATTGTCGCCCTTGAAGAAATGAGGAACCAAGACGGTAAAACCCAAATAAAAAACGTGATAATTTATTATGTTTCAACAAGAAGATTGATTTCTTCATAAGTTTAAGCGCTATTTGAATCTGAAATATTCATAATTGGGCTTGCATACTCATGAATGTTCAATAAACTTGGGACGGTCGGCTCACAATTGTAGTAAATTCGTGAAATGGCATCATCATTTACACCAGAAAATGATAGGACATTGTTTGGTGTGTCTCAACTTGGGACTTCTATCATTTGTGTGGAAATTATGGAGGAGTTTGAATTGCAAAAGTGTCCACTAAAGAATTCGCTGATTGTAACTTCAATTTCAATATTTTTAATGGTTTGTTAATGTGATAACATCAGACATCAACATCAGGTTCATAAGTTCATAGGTTCAAAAGTTTTCCCCAAATATGATTCAAAACTAACTTTTCGGATAATACGATTTAAACTTCAAATAAAAACTATGCCATTAATTTGACACGATTACT
>LJIJ01002676.1:0-24662 GCA_001718145.1 Orchesella cincta
ATTTTGCAACGATTACTTTAACTCCAGGTAAAGCACCGTCTTCCGTTTTCACAAATGCAAAATGTTTATTGTCAATTATCTTGGGAAGTTTTCCATTATAACATGCAGCAGTATCTTTTTTATTTGCAAGAAATCCACTCGGTTTGGAAGCAGAATCAACTTGCATTTCAACGTGGTTATCGTCATCACATTCCATTATGCGAGTCACTAAACCTAACTTAACCACACTGCGGGTTTTTTTATTATCTTTTAAAGTTCTGTATAAAGCAAATGTAGAGATAGAACAGCGTGCAAACAATTAACTGATACAAGGTCAATTGAAAATTATTATTAACCACCAGTCCAATTCAATACAACTTTGAGAAGACCCCAAGATAAACAAACCACTTTTTTATGAAGATGAGATGCAACTTGCGTCATACAATGATTTTGTATAATATTTGCAAAGCAAGTTTGATGCGGCGTGGAATGCTTACAAAATGCTGTACTCTAAAATTTCCCCAGGGAAAGCCAGAAATGACGCGCACGTCTACGATCTGTGAACCGCTCTCAGTTTTCGGTCTTGGTTCAGGTCTTCGGTTCTTTAAGTTAGCGCATGCGGTCTCGGTTCAGGTTTTCGGTTCTTTCAGGTACCGCATACGGTCTCGGTTCAGGTTTTCGGTTCTTTCTAAAACCGCTTGCGGTTTTCGGTTCCGGTCTCGGTTCAGAACCGGGACCTGAAACCGCAGGACCGCCGGTTCAAAAAAGAACCGCGGTCCCCCAGCTCTGGTCATGTACCACAAAAGAATACCTTCCAGAAGCAGTTTTGATTACCATCTTAAGACTCACACCCGAGAGACACCCTTTGAGTGTAGAGTTTGTGGAATATTTCATTGCCCAATTATGCATTAAGATGCCACATGCAAGTTCACACAAAACGAAAAACCCCACAAGTGCTCGCAGTGTCCTTCAAGCGTTTTCCATATCGAATGCCCTCAAAACCCATGTTCGCTATGTGCACAATCATGAAAAACGGAGAAGCGATCTAACTGCTTGTTTTGCATTGGGAGGAAGAAACCTTCCAGCATCTCAGCGTACATTTGCGTGGACACACTCATGAAAAACCGTATTTCTGCTCAAAATGTAATGCCATCTTTCGTTCAAGCGGTGGACTTCAACGCCACAATTTAATCCACTCGGAGCTAAGGCCATTTTCTTGCTCCAAGTGCTTTCAAACTTTTGCAAGGACGGATAGTCTACAGCACCATATTCAAGTTGTGCACGAAAAGGTTAATTTTAAGTGCTCAGTTTGTGGAAAATCTTGTTGCAGCAGAACTAGGTTGGAATCGCCATATGAGAACTCATACAAACGAGAAACCTTTCGGGCTCTCTAAATGTCACTGGCTTTTACGAGGGCCCGATAGACTCAACGACCAATTTGAGGGTCAAGCACCAATGTGGATAAAAAGAGGAAGACAGCAGCATGCTTGTTTTGTGACTGGGCTGGACCTAACTTTAACGAACTTCAAAATCATTTGCTTCGCAATCACGTACATGAAAGAGCTGATTTTTGCTTGGAATGTGATAAAAGTTTTACCAATAAGAGCGGTCTCAGACTCCACAAAGTAATTCATTCGGGTTGAGCCGTGTGCAATGTCATGGTTGCTCCAAGTCATTCTCCGAAGGGATTAATATGCTGGCTCATTTCCGGCAAGGGCATGTACTCAAACGTCTAAAAGCTGCTTGAAAAATGAACGAAATTGAAAGGTAATCGCAAATATTTTATTTTTAATTAATAAGTTAATTTTTGTATCAAGTTGAACATTTTGTTATTATGCCCGAAGGTAAAGCTATTAATTATCAACTACTAGCATTCGTCATCAGGCCCGTAGCGTGGGTATGGCAAAGGTCTGGCGACCGCCATAGGCCTCCCCAAAAGGGGGGCCGAAGGCCCCCCTTTTTCTGGCCAATCATAATATTGCAAAATCTACGAGTAACTACTTGAATACTTTCAACATATTCTTTGATTGCAAGTGCATAACCATTAAGAATACCCAGACGTTTCTTAAGGGGAAAACCTTATTCTACTACCCTAAAAACAGTCAGTGTTCAGACAAAATGGTGTTTTTAATTTCTAAATTCAATATCTCAAAAAAGGCACGGTGAAAATTAAATCTGCATGGTGAAAAAATCTTTATTTTTATGAAGTTTATAATTCTGATTTTTAACTTTTCTTACTCTTTCACAATTCTTGTTACAAAATTTTGAAACCAAAAACACATTTTGGACCATAATTTATGGTCTGAACACTAACTGAAAAACTTTCTTTTTGAATTTGAAGGTGGCTTGAAAACCCCATTGAGTACTTTTAATTGTTATTGGAGTTTGAATAATGGGTTTGCAAATAATGAATATCACCTAATTTGAAGGTATACAATCTTAAGAATTCTTGTTGCTGGAATAAAATTTGTTTGCTTTCTAATTTTATTTCTATTCTGCATTTTTAAGCTAAAACTTTTCTTTCTCTAGTCGGACTATGACTATTGAAGATTCTGTACGGCCGAAAGAAGTTAATGAGCCACTAAAGTATTTGAATCAACACTATTTTAATTTAACTAAGCATATTTTTATTATTCTTTTGTATTAACAAATGACATGTTTTACTTGAGAAAGAGTGGTAAGAAAGTTTTTAATAACATTGTAACCTAATTTTGTGTTACGGAAAGAAAACGACTTACGTAGTAAACGTAATTATTATTTGTACAGATCCTATGCAGTCGTCTCATAAGTTGGTAATTTTACACATACATTATTCGAAATTAATATATTTTGCCTCAATCGCAACCTGAAAGACAGGTTGAGTCAACCGGAACTTAGACCAAATTAACAATGATAATTTTGCTTAGGATATTTTTCTTAGGTTTCTATTTTAAATCCGATGAATATAATTAGTGTTGCATTTGCAAGATTGAAAACTGATCCGGTAAAAAAGTTCTGAATGTTAAAAAATTTTGGAGCCAGTTGTTAGAGAGTCCTAATTCGGAGCGACGGTCTTTACAACCTTAGCCATAATATTGTTTTACAGATAGCAATATTAACCTTTAATTGTGTTTAGTGATTGGGGAATTAATAAACAAGTTTTTTAGTTCAGACTTCCGTCACTACTTTGTCAGTTATTGGAGCATCCTACAGTTTGGTTCATTAGGGAACCTGGTCTTTCGGATTACTTATATTTGAAGTAATCATTTTTGGTCATTTGGCGGCCACAGCTACCGTTATGAAATCATTAAAAACAACCGGTTTTTTGTCATTTAAACGGACATCTGGTGATTCCAATTTACTATATGAAAACAATGTGTCATAACTTTCCACGGTTGAGCTTTAAAGAGCTCGTAAAAATTTGACTGTAACGTACGAGTGCTATTTTGTTTCAAGAATGACATTTTTCCGTTTTCAGATTCCCAAAAGCTGCACGAAACCAATAGACAAGTTTACTTAAACTTCTGTATTTCAGATTTCACACTGCTTGGCAATCTTTCTAATGTGAAATAGCTGAAAACAATCGCTTTTATTCCATACAAAAAACTAATAAAACTTATTTGAGTTTATTTGAGACAGTAACTTGGCGACTTTATCATCCAAACACAAGAGCTCTTGAAACCAGTCTCAATTCACCCAATATTTTCTGACTTTTAATAATAATTCTTAAATTACGACATTACTGCTGTTTGAATTGTTTTGAAATGCTTGATTTCATTGCTTTTAACTCAAATAAATTAACTTTATAAACAGACGAGGCAAGATTGTTCGTAAAACATTTTCAAGGGGACGTTCCTCCAACCTTGCCATAGGCCTCCCCAAGTCACGCTACGGCCACTGTTCGTCATGTATAAATGTTATGTATTTCAGGCTCTGGATTGTGCAGAGATTTGAATGCAAGTACTTCATCGCAATCAACTTTAGCTGTGTGCTGTCAACTATCATCGGAAACTTCCGTTGTAAATATCACGATTAGGATTTTATGCAAAAATAAAACCAAGTGTTTTCCAAGAACCTTAAGTTAGTTTTTAAAAGGAATAAAGAATTGATACGTTCATTAATATTTACAACTTATTTTAAGCTTATAATCATCTCATTTAATTCATAAATCAAAAGAAAATATTACATTATTGTTCATATGTATTTCAATATTGAAGCACAACAGGCAAATGATAATCTCAGACTGTAAACATTATAAAATATGTGAGCTGCACTAAAAACGGTTTCCCATCAAACTGAGTTTCCGTGGCATTTCAAGAAAACTGGAAAATTTCTATGTAATTTTTTTCTAGTTTTAAATCGTTTCCACTGAGCGTGGAACACGGGTCAAATTACAAGTTCATAATAAATATGATGATAATCAGATAAAGTTAATAAATCAATGAAAAATGAACTTGTGACCCCAAAGAAATACATATTTTATGGCTATTTATAACTTTCTAGACAGGGTAATTGGAAGACTAATCAAACTATTTATAAATAAGAAACATTTAAATATCTCGACTATGAATATTTACAGCAATATCAACTAAAAACACGACTACAAACTGAGATTGTGATAAGCATTTCCTTACTAACATTTTTAATTAAGATTCTTGACAGTTTCTTCAAATAATTATTCAGACTTTATGGCAGTCTATAAAATTGCAACTTGGGATTCTCCTCATGGAAGAAACAAACTAAGTGGCCAGTCGTCCTGGAACATTTGTAGATGACTGGAGTACACATTCCAAGATGATCCTTCCACATCCCAGTTCGTACACAGATGGTCTCCACAGCGAGGAACTAACTTCCAGAGCGGCTTGCAAATCATCCTAAACTCTGCTTGACTAATATCTTCATCCTTAAATTCGTCTTCGAAATCTTGCAATATTACAACCTTGAGGGAAGGCAAGTGAAAGTTAAATCTCTCCTCAAGAGTTGCTCGGTCTCTGCTCACGAAACAGAATGGTAGAACCAGCTTTTTGAGTTGGGAAATGGGGTTATAAACAGAACGTCGTCATCCTCCTCGTTACGTCTAAAATTGTTAAAAACGTCATACGTGAATTACAATCGGGATCTTCTGGTCTTCCAATATCCAAGCTGAGGAGCTCCAACGTAGACGAAAACATGGTAATGAGCTTCACCACGTTTTTAAATCCAATAGAATCCTCAACGCAATTGCGTATTCCAAGCGCCAGACGTTTCAGCTTTGGCCACGAGCTTCCAACAACGGTTTCTCCAAGTAAATTTTGTTAACAAACATTTTGATCGAGCTTCAAGTCCTCCAGGTTTGGAAATTTGCTGAGAAAGTTGCTGTGGTCGATGCGAATACTTTCGTAGGACAAAGGTGAGATGTTTTATTTGTGGGCCGTAGCTGTCGGCCAAGTTTGAAAACATTGATTCACCAGTCAGTTTGGCAATCACTAGTTCTCTCAAACTTTTGAGGTTAGGTGGACACCTGTTGCTGGAGCTCTTCGCCCATTTATCAGTGGAGATGTAGCACACGTCAATTATCAACGTTTGGAGATTTTCCATTGATTGGAGAATCTGGGAAAGACTTGATAAGCGCTTCGGAGCATAGTCGGTGAGCACCAAAATGAGTTTTTGATGAAGGAGACTGGAGAAGAATTGTTTTAAGATCTTCCTTCATTTCATGGAAACTACAATATCCTTGAAGAGACGAACTGTTTCATTCTTTCGGAAAGGGTTTTGCACATCCGCTGCGGAGTTTGGTGGGGGAGCTTCGCTAGGAAGTTGGAGACATCTTCGTCACAAGTTAAACTCGTTGCTGGTGAGTTCTCCAAAATTTCGCCAGCAGGGTAGTGAGCATTAAACTTCATCCAAGGATTCCAGTACAACTTGGGTGGCATTGAGTCCACCAAATCTTTGAAGGAGTGGGAGACTAATCGGCAGCTGAGGATGGACTCGTGGTCCTCCTCGTTTAGCCAAAGACTGAGCAAAATCCGATGTCACATCTAAATTAATTAGTTGAACAACGTGAAAATCACTGTTATTAACTTGAATTGTGCTAAGCTTGAAAAATAACTCACCTCTGTTGGTAAAACAACCGTGTTCCCAGTTTCTGCTTGGATTTCAGCAGACCAGGTTGGATTCGTACACCTGAAATTGTAATCCAGTTTTTAATTCTAGAATCATGATCATGTTCTTCCAATAAATTGAATATTGCATTTTAAAATGGATTACCTTCTTTTCGGTACCTCCGACGGTCTCCTCTAATTGACTCCATTACGTGGCTGGGTTGATTTTTGAAGAGGTGATGACAGCTTACAGCTCCACTTGGGAATTAAGATGATGAGGTTAGCTGGTCTTCAACCAATTTTAAAGGGCACCAACCAATCTAATGCAAAAAGAATTGTAGTTGATGAGGTATAACATAGACAAATCAATCATAATCATTGTGACTTTCGAAGCTACCTTTAAACACTTACAATTTTAAACTGTTAATTGACTGATAACCAAAATAAGATAAATGGATGAGGAAATCCCAAATAAAACTTCAATTTCACAACGCCAAGCTCGTTGCAGCTTCTTCCATGAATAATTCCACTTTATCCGTGTCAAAACTGGTAAAACTAATCAATTACTAAAAGGAGACCAAAAACCTTGTTACTCTCACGATCAGTGCAACAAGTTGTGTTTGTCGATTTCTCTGTAAAATCAGGTTGCTGGGATTAATCTGTCTGGCTTCATTCTTTTGAGTGTTGCTCTATTTTGGATGGGAAAAGTGACACAATTGGGGTGTGCAGAATGAATGGGTGATTGTAAAAGTAACAAAGGAGTACATGCTAACTGCATGAATAATCTGATGATGATGAAATGATGATACTGACAAAATATACAGCATATATTCATGAGAGGAGCATAATGCTCGAAATGACATGAATTATGATGATTGTGAACCAAAAATTGCTGAATTGAATGCTACTGACAAAGTATCAAGGTAACGACGAGAAAGGTGCAATTTTACAAAAAATAAGTTTTTAATTTCACACAACTAGTGTTATTTGAACAATATGATATTTAGGTTTGAAACAGAACACATAAAAATGATTGAAAAAGTAACGTTATGTAAGATTCTTAACATGTACACTATTTTAATAAAAAACTATTTCATTCTGTGAAAATAAAAAGGTATTTAAAAGACTCAAATACTTTAGAACTAAATGGTAATTGATGGACACTCAAAATTGTAGAATTCACATTCGTAAGGAATAGATACTGAATGTTTTTACTCAATCACACTCCTGGAGCATTTGTAGACGACTGGGAAATCTCTTCCAAGATGTTTACTCCACTTCTCAGTCCTCACCCCAATAGTCTCCACAGATGGAGGAACCAACTCCCAAATCCGTCTACAAATCTTCTTCACCCGCACGGCACTGAGGTCCTTGTATTTAAACTCGCCTTTTGAATCTTTGAAGTATCACCCGTTTTAGCTCAGGAAACTGGAACCCGAACCGACTCTCAAGACTCTTATCCTTATTCTTCCCAAGCTCACAAAAACAAGGAAGAATCAGTTCCTTCAACTGTTTAAAAACTGTTCCACTCTCAACCTCATTATCATCATCGTTCAATGAGCTTTGACTGAGCTGTGCGTGTTTCACACCCAAACTGAGTAATTCCAACGTCTCGGAAAAGCATCGGATGAGCCCCAAAACATTCTTGAATCCTCTTTAACCCCTCCTTGCATTGTTCACTCCGATTGCAGACGCCTGAGCTTTGGGCACGAACACCGGAGTAAATGTTAGAAGATCACTCAAATTTTCCAATTTTAACGCCTCCAGATTAGGATAAATGTCCAGGACGTGTTTGGCCATTTCGAGACTTACATTGGTCATTGTAAGAAATTTGATTTGAGGTCCGTAGCTCGCTGCCAATTTAGCGTAAACTGACTCGTTCTTCATTTCTGTAACTGTGTACCTTTCAAGCTCAATCACTAATTCACGTAAGTGTTGAGCTGCCTTGGAAGCTCATCACCACGAATACATTTCCTTTCTTCGTGTAACAAGAAAGTCACGTCAATTATTAATGTTTCAATGTTCTCCATCGTGCTTAGAACTCTTGGAAGGGTTAGGGATTCAGGAACAGTAAACATTGGCTCATAAACAACTTGCTTTATGTGCCGTCCATATTTATCCAGAATATTTATCAATTCGCCAGTTTTCTTCCTCAAGGAATTTTCGTAGCAAAGCAACCTCACAGTTTGATTGTGAGAAAATGGGTTCCCACTATCGGAGTCGGAGGTGGGGAGCTTTGCCAAGAAATTACTGACATCCTCATCATTTGTGAATTCAGTTGCTAGTGACTTTATCCAAGGGTCCACACTGGCTTGGGAGGCATTTTATCTACCAGCTCCTTCCAAGACTTGCAGACGATACGGCAGGTGAGAAGGCTCTCCAAGTCGTCTTCGTTGGAGGATAATTTGCACAAGACTTTATCCCAGACCTGAAAAAGGGTAAGGGGAAGGTCAGTAATAAAATTACTAGAAATAGTAATAAAATTGATAGAAAAAAATTGTGATTGGAAACCTACTTCTGGTGGTAATGGCTTTGTTTCGTCAGGTTGGGCACTGGGTGCTGATCTGGTTGGACTTGTACACTGGAATTATCAGTGAATTTACTTTGTCAGAGTTATAATCTTTTTTGTCTAACATTTATTCATTTTCAGCATTCTAAATTTACTACCTCCTCTTCTGGCTCCTGGTTTCTCCTCCTGTGGACTCCATTATTATGGTTGCAGCTGAGGAACAGTCTGCCAAGGATGATGGACAATTGTTGAACACAATGATTCAGGCTGCAGTGAGGATTGAAGATGTAACAGGAAATAGAATTTTGCACCGATGATGGTGGATGATGAAGGCTACTCAACAAATTTTAAAGATCAGGAACCAACCTAAATCGGAAAAAATATTATTAGTTTGTTTGTCAAGCGAACAGTTACAGTCATCAATCATAACCATCATGAGTTGAGCAACTGAACTCAAACAGCATACAATTTGAACGTTTACTTACCAATGAATGAACTTTTTCTGTCAACAGTTGTCTGAAGGGATGAATATTAAATATCACAAATAACTTCAAAGTTAGGACGTAAACACTGTGCATTAGCTTCGATATAAACAAGCACCTTTTTAACTGTTGGGATTTAAAAACTTTCCAAATTAAAAGTTGTCGGTTACTTTTGTATTTACTTGTTCCATTCTCAGTGAGAGTTTGTTATGAAGTGATATTAGAATGTAAAATGAGAGGGGCTTTTTTCTCTTAGTTACATGCTTTTCGCGCTGTGTTGAATGGGGAATTGTGATACAATGGGAGTGTGCTCTTTGAATCGGTCAACGTAAGAGTAACAAAGTGCACGCCACTTGTATGCATGTAGTTTGCATGAAAAATCTGAATGAGATGATAATGACTCATTATTATGAAGTTCGAAGCACTGATAAACATTGAAATGGATTGAAATTACTAACAAATACGACATATTTTGGAAGACTAATTTAATTATTTTTTAAATAATAAATATTTATATATCTCGACTTTGAATATTTACAGCGGTTAAAAATACTACTACAGACTGAGATTGTAAAACGCAACTCGTTGCTAACATTTGTACGTGAAATTCTTGACAATTGCTTTACTTTATTTTATTCTTAATTACTCAGACTTTGTGTCAGTCTGTAAAATTTAAACTCCGATTATAAGAAATATACTAAGCAGTCGTCCTGGAACACTTGTAGACGATTGGAACACGCATTCCTAGATGCTCTTTCCATATCTCAGTGCGAACACAAATTATCTCTACAGCTGGAGGAACTAATCGCCAAAGCGGCGAGCAAATCCGTCTCAGTTCAGTCTTGCTAATGACCTCATTCTGAAATTCTTCTTCAAAATGTTGCAATATTAAAACCTTGAGTTGACGCAAATCAAAGTTAAATCTCTCCTCAACAGTTTGTCGGCTTCCTCTCACGAAACAAAACGGAAGTATCATCTTCTTGAGTTGGGGAAACGGAGTGATAAACTGGACCTCATCATCTTCAAAATCTTTTCTGAAACCACTTTGGATGCCATCATCATCATCATCATCAGATTCACTCTCATTGGCTGCGCTTCTTCCCACATCCAAGCTAAGAAGCTCCAACGTCGATGAAAACAAGGTAATGTGCCGCACCACGTTCTTAAATCCAATGCAACCTACATCGCAATCTCGGAATCCGAGTGCCAGACGCCTCAGCTTCGGCCACGAGTTTCCTATTAATGGCTCTTCCAAATAGATTTTATTCACAAGAAGCTCCTCAACCTTTAAATCTTCCAGATTTGGGAATTTACTGAGAAAGTTGCTGGGGCTCGTGTGGATATCTCCACTGGACAGGGTGAGATGTTTGATCTGCGGTCCGTAGGTGTCAAACAGGTTTGAAAACATGGAATTGTCGTTGACTCTTGTCAACAAACAATTGGCAATCACCAGCTCACTAAACCTTTTGAGATTTGCAGGATAGTGGTTTCTGCCGTCTTGCTTCCATTCAATGGACGTGCAGCACACGCTAATTATCAATGTTTGGAGATTTTCCATCCTTGGGAGAATTTGGGAAAGGTTTGATAAGCCGCTGGGAGCAAAGGTAGTCGGCCCAAAAATTAATTTTTTGACGAACGATCCGTATTTGTTAAGAATTGTTTTCAGATCTTCCTTCTTTTCGTGGAAGTAACCAAAGAATTTGAAGAGACGAACTGTTTGATGAATTTTGAAAGGATTTTCCCCATCCGCAGCAGAGTCTGGTAGTGGAAGTGAATGTAGGAATTTAGAGACTTCTTCATCACAAGTTAAATTGGTTGCTGGCGACTTATCCAGAAATCGGTCGGGGTGGCTTTCGCTGAACTTCAGCCAAGGATTCCAGTACAGCTTGGGTGGCAGGGAATCCACCAAATCCTTGAATGAATGGGAGACCAGTCGACAGCTAAGGATAGACTCTTTATCCTCCTCGTTTGACCAAAGATTGAGTAGAATGTGACGCCACACCTAAAAATCCAATCAGAAACGATAAGAGTCTGATTTCTTGATGAATTGTGCTAAGCTTAAAATAATACTCACCTCCGCTGGTAAAGCAACTAGTTTCCCAGCTTCCTTTTGCGTTGGAGTGGATCTGGTTGGGTTTATACACCTGAAATTGAAACCCAATTTTTATTTTCTTACAATCATGATGATGATACATTGCAAATCAATTGAATACAGATTTATCCTGGTTCACAATGGATTACCATCTTTTCGGACACGTTCTGCATGTACAGCTATTTTGGAGTCAAAATGATGATGATGAATGCAACTCAACTCACTTTAGAGAGCATGAAACAAACTAAATTGAAACTGAGTTTAGTAACTGCCTTTAAACACGTACAATTTTGAACTGCTTATTGACTAACCCACGTTCAAAAAATACAGAAGAGAAAATTACAAATAAAGTTAAATTTTAGACGTATGCCTTTCGTCAAGGACAAAATAAAAAAAGTCGACCTTCGAGTGTGCTCAATGAATGGGAGAGCTTAAAATAACAAAGGACATATTATGTTTAATTGCATATTGTATTAAAGTCTGAATGAGATGATTAAGACAATGTCATACTAAAATGAGTGAATATATAACTGTTTGAAAAATGATTTATTTGCTTTGTAAAGAACTCACACGTTTAATTGAGTTAATGTACAACATTTCATTCATGTCTCTAATCAATCAGATTCCTGGGAGCATTCATAGATGACTGGAAAATGTCTTCCAAGCCGTTCATTCCACCTCTCCGTCCTCACACCAATGGTCTCCACAGAAGAAGGAACCAAAGACCAGAGTGGTTCACAAATCCACTTGACAACAGCGCCGCTGATGTCCCTATTTTTAAGCTCACCACTTGAATCTTGAAGTATCAACCGTTTCAGCGTAGGAAACTGGAATCCGAAAAGAGTTTCCAAACTCCGCAACACGTTTCTGCGTCGGCTCACAAAATAAAAGGGAAGAATGAGTTCCTTCAGTGTTGGAAAAGGTGCTGCAATCTCAACCCCATTATTATCATCGTCAACTGAGTGAAATTCAAGGTTATCCGCTTCATTTGTGCACCCCAAAGAAAGTAACTCCAACGTCGAGGAGAAACAGCGGATGAGACTCAATATCTTTTTAAATTTAATGGAACCATCCTTAAATTTATCTATCCCGAGCGCCAGACGCCTTAACTTGGGCCAAGAGCTGCAAAAAGTTGTTTCCAGAAAGATGTTGCTAACGCTGAAATCCTCCAACTTTAACCCCTCCAGGTTTGGATAGCTATTGAGTATTTCAATGACAGTGTCTTCATTTCCGTACTCCATTGTCAGGTATTTAATTTGAGGTCCATAAATAGGCCCCAATTTTTTGTGCGTTGACACCTCAATCATTCCAGGTCCCAAGTGATCAAATGTGATCACTAATTCACACAAATGGTTGAGCTGCGTTGGAAACTCCTCCTCATAAATCTCATTCTTTCTTTCAGTAGACAAGAAAGCCACGTTAATTACTAGAGTTTGCAGGTTCGCCATTGTTTGTAGAAGCTGGGAAAGATTGCTTAGGGATTTTGGAATATCATCCGTTGGCAAATAAAACAGTTTTTTGATTTGGCTTCCATTATCATCCAGAATCTTCTTTAATTCCATCTCCTGTTTCTTTATAACTCTACTGATGTGGAACAGTCTCACGGTTTGATTGAGGAATAATGTGTTTCCCCCTTTTTCAACACCAGAGAGCGGATGCTTCGATAAGAAATTGGTGATGTCTCTATCTCTCGTGAATTCGGTCGCTGGCGAACTGTACAAAAAAGGTAAATCACAGTGCGAATGGGGATCTATCCACGGCTTCCAGACCAGTTTGGGTGACATTGAATCCACCAGCCCTTTCCAGGACTTGCAAACGAACCGACAGGTGTGCAGCGTCTCTAGGTCCTCTTCATTGGAAGATAATCTTAGCAAGACCTTATTCCAGACCTGAAAATAGTTTAAAATATGGAATATTAAAATATGGAATGTTTAAAATATGGAATGTTTGAATGTTTAAAATATTCAAAATATAAAAATGGGAAACCACATTGGAATGGGAAAACATACTTCTGGTGGCAATGGTTTCTCTTCTTCGGGTTCTTTTTCGGGTCTTGATCTGGTTGGGCTAGTACATCTGAAATTGTATGTAAAATTTTAATGCTAAAATCTTAATTCATTCTCAATTAACTTATTCATTCTATTTTATGGATTACCTCCTCTTTTGGCTCCCGTTGTCGGTTCTCGTGAACTCCATTCTGTAGCTATTGAGATGGTTGCAACTGAAGCTTCGAGTCAATGACAATGACAGTTATCTGTTAAGGATAACGATAACTATTCGGTTTCTGCAGACAACTGTTTAACGTGATGATTCCGGTTGCTGTAAAAGACGTAGGTAATAATTGAGAGTTGATTTCTGCAACGGTGCTGTTGATTGATATTCAAAACTTGTTGCAGAGCACGATCCAACCTTAAAGCAAAAAAAATCATTATTAGTTTATGTGTGAACCAAACATTCAATCAATATCACCATGATTTTAGCACCTGTACTCAAACAACATACAATTTTGAATTTTTCGTTGACTGATGACTTAGCCGTCCACTCGCAACAGTTTATCACAAGTAAATATAATAAAATGACACGCAAAATCCAGTTTTGCGACACTAACCTGGAAATTCGCTTCGTAAATAACAAACTACAAGTATTCCAGCATTTATGACATTAAAACTATCAACAAATGCAACCACTGGCTGAGCACTCAACAGGTTCCAGTGCAAAACGTTTATTGTGAATTGTGATGCAATGTAAAATCAGATGGTTCTAATTGAGTTTCGCGCTGGGTTACATGGGAGTTCTAAACAAAAGGAGTGTGCTTACTCAAAATGAGGGTGTCGCAGCAACAAAGTGCACGCCAATTCATAATGCATGCAATTTCTAAGCGAACTTAATCAATGCAATGCGGCATGCATATTCTGGCTTCTTTTTAACGACAATTTTAACAAAATCTTATTCTTGTGGGAAGATACCACATTTCTTTGTTAGATCTTGGATTATAGTGCAAGTACAGCTGCTTTAAAGTTTTGTTTCTACCGTCACATTCAGCATTTACTCTATTGTGACCTCCAACCCATTCCGGTGCTCTGACTTGACTTGCATCTTTTTATACACACAATTTTGGGTACTCATCATAAAACACAGGTTTTCTTGGGGATTGTCGCTTTATGTAGAAAAACTCTTCATCCTTAATGGTATCTTCACCAAGCTCATCGTTTGACGTGACCAAGCCTAAGCGGAGGTATGTGTCACACTTTTGGCATATACTATGTGATGCAAGTTAGATTCCGTTTTACCTGCTCATTTATGATTCTTACCTACACCATTTTTGACGTATCTAGCTCCGTCTACCCCCACCATTAAATCAAAACTCGCCTGTCAACAGTCATTATATAAAATTACCGCAGTCATATAATCCCAATCGTTTTTGTCGGAACTTACGGAGCTCCTATAATGAAACTTTCTTATCCGGTAATAATTAATGAGAAAAACTTTGCGCTTTAGAATCCCGCTCAACTCGCATAACAGACTGCATTGTAGCTATTTCAACGAGCAAGGCCTGGTCTTTATACGGAGCTGGTTTCATCAAAAATTCTTAGATCATTGGGTATTTTCATTTCAAATTTTGATGGGATTTATCTAGACGTCTAATTTTAAATACTTAATGACTTTGAGCGAGAAAGCACATAGGTCTTTCTAATTAGGCTAAAAATCAAGGAGCGACGATCATTGGACTCTATGCACTATTAGCCTTGTTCTGTTTACTGGCTTTCGAGCAACTCATAAAAATTTTAAAAGTGTTCATGTCAACCCCAAATATTACGTAAAACGGGTGAAATGCTCATAAAACACTCATTTTCTATTTAGATTTACCCTCCTCAACTTCACATTTCCTCTCAAATAATTCACTACGATTTGGACCACAGAGCGGTCTTGATAACAAAATGCAGAACAAAACTTTCCTTCTCCGTTTCCTATTTAGTTTCTACTCTCTTTTTTGTTTGAATCCCTTTCAGAATTTGAAATTTCGATTCATTATTCGGATATTGTACTTTATTTCAAGACTCAACACAATTCTGCAAAATTCCTACTTGCTACTCAACGTAATTGGAGTATTCGACTTCTTTAATGGACCTCTGGACGTGTTTGGGAAACTGGAAGCTATTTCTATGGTATGGGAGTCGTGGTCATTTTGGTCATGCAGTGACCAGATATTTCTCAGTCCAGGATTTGCACGAACTTTTGAGGCACTACTGAACACCATGGAAAAAGTTCTCAAAGTAGAAACAACAGCCCAACAATCACTAAAACCTGAACCTGGAACTTTTCAACTATTCAAGGGGCAACGAGAGACAATCAAGTTATTCATAATATTTGTCATCATCGACTGCTACCAAACATACGGACATCATTTCATGCTCTGTTATCAGGTTAACGGGGATCGCATGCATATACATTCTCTCTTTCCCTGGAAATCTCCCACGTTGCTATTTAGCGAATTTGTTATTGAAGCAACTAGTATTTCATTATTGCTATTTGCCATTTATACTGTAATTGTTTTACCAGGAGCGATTGCCTTCTTTTTAGAGGAGTGTATTGATCGAATGAGAGAATCAATAAGAGTGTCTCGAGATTCGCAACATGTTTTGAAACTACTCAATTTATATCAGGATCTCTTTTTTCACACTCAGGAGCTTAACAAACGACTTGGAACTGGGATTTTCTCTTCTCCATTTGCTATTTTAGGCTTTCAGCAACTTTCCAGAGACGTACTGCGTTCTCAACTATTGAGGGCTGGAGCAACATTTTCCGACCTGGAGTTCTTTATTCCTGACATAGCGGTAATAAACTAATAATATTTTTTATCATAATAATTTTTAAAAAATGTTTTGCTCACTTGTTTTTCTAATTGACAATTGTGCTGATAGCTTTCTCATTTCTCACTCTCGCTGTTATAGACAGGGCTTCAAGCAGTTTTTTGTTGGAAATCAAAAACTATCTATCAAATTTCCACCCATCACCTATCAAACCAGAATCCAATATAAACATAAAGATTGTTGCAAGGAAAGCTAAAAGCTTGAAAAGTATTGCAATGAATATTGGACCATGCAAGTGCAAACGGGGAATGGTTTTGGATGGAATGAGTGTGTATCTTGATTATTATACTACAAGTGCATTATGGCCATAACTTAAATTTTGTGTTTCCCAATCTTTTCTCTTCGATCATTTTAGAATTTTTCTCGCATCTACAAAATTTGTAAAACGTTCTAATTGAGCCTGTAATTTTTTTAAAAAGTTCCATCGTTACTTGAGCTTCTGAATTAACTGTGATCATTTTGATATTTGCAAGTCCACGTGGAGAAATGTGTTACAGCCCTGATTAGTTATACATTTAGCCGTTAAGTTATGTATTTTGGTTTATGCCAACCTCACATCAAATCAAAACTAGGCTGTCATGAAACGCAATTATTTTAAATGGCCTTTATTACATTAGGAAGCTCCTCTGATGAAAAATGGCTACTTAGCTAGAACTAGATAATGAGAAAGTGCAAAAGGTATGAATTTGTGATTGATCTTATAGCACGCTCTTGCTTTTCTTTCTACGAACGATACGTTTGCCTACCGTTGCAACGTAGGCATTGCCTTCCCTTTAGCTGAAGGTGACGTTTTGAAGCCAACAGCCTGTTTGTTACTCCACTGGAGAGCGCTAAGGGGAAGTCACTGGCAAAAATTCTTTATAAGTCGAAATACCTGTTTTGAGACCAAAAACACTGATCTGGGGAACAAAAACGACCCCTAAGTCCATAGAGGTACATTTTGGAAAACTATAAAGGATGCCATCGTTTTCCTCACAATATTTCACGTTAGAAAACTGTTTTTATTTTATGAATTGACGACAAAAAAATTAGATCCGAAAGATGCCTATGATATTAATTGTTCAATTTCTCGACATTGTGGCGTTGAGTAAATAAAATATTCCTTTTTAAATTTCTAGTCTTTCTTGTGATTAAGATCTCCCCGAAAGAGAAAGTTCACAGCACATTGTAATACTTAAGTGGTCTAACATCAACCGCCTAACAAAATGTAGTACCAGCACTTTATCCCCGTCTACACTTTCAGTGTTCTGCATTCCGTTGAAAGTTAGTTTTGTTGATTATTGAAGTCAATCTAACCATATCAAACTACTATAATCAATTAGATTTAATCGCCTGAAAAAGCATTAAAGTAAGACTGCAAGTTTATTTGGTTTTATTGGTCGTGATTGAGTCAACTCACGAGTGAATATTTGCGAAAACTGATAAACTTTTGCAGTTATTATAATACTTATCACGTTCTACAGTCTATTATATATTTGGAACGTATGTTTAATTATTAACTAACAAGGAAAGGTCTTGAGGTGCCGCTCGGGTTTAGCTTAACCAAATATTGTCTCTAGGGTACGTAACTGTTACAACTGAAGTGGATTTGTAAATGACAGCTAAAGAAGGGAAAACATCCTTATGTAAAAGAGTTGTGTAAATGTTTTCCCCTACTGCCTGCAATGCCACGGAGGTGGACTGAAGAGAATATCGTCAGTCCAGTTTACGTCAAATTGGTTTTTTAGAGATCAAATGGTTCCAGCTCAAACACTATAATCAGTAACGTTTAATGGCAAAGGTCATTTGTAAAAAAATCAATAATATTTAATTTATTTTTATACGCTACAAATTAGTTCTTTGAATCTCCACTGATTTCTCTCATACCATATATAATTTCTTTTCCAAAAAGATGTTTATAACTTTTCTGCTTAAAAACAGAAATCACACACAAGATAGCTGAATTCCGCTTTTGCTCCTAGGCACAGTTATTAGTAAAGGGTGAAAAATTTATCAGCATATCGAAATTGAATTGAAGGCCAACAGAACTTCCTAACCCTATGGTCAAACCAAAGACTTATCGACGAATTATAAATAAACATGAGTTATTACCCACCTACCCACTGCACTAATAATTATATAAAATGAAATAGAAATTTTATTATGAAATCCTTGATTTCTCAAAACATGTTTGCTGTCAATGTCAGGCTGCCCTGTTTATCGGAGTTGAGTATCACAGTAGTCATTCCTTGACAATCTTGTATTTACAGAATTAAAACCAACTTATGTTATACAAATTTCCACTGACAGTTAGCCTTGAAAAATATTTAAGAGAAGCTAATGGAGGCCAAACATTTCGAACAAAATTCGTTAACGATTGCAGTTTAGTACTTGAACTGAAGAGAACGAGAAGAGCAAATTTTAGAAGCATAAACAAATATAAGTGTACAGTTAAACGTATTAAGTAGTATATACTACAATGGCAAGGTGTACTACTCTCGGAGCAGATTTTATGCTCACTCCCACTTTCATTAACTTGCTAAAAATTCACACAAAATTACTAGGCTTTATTAGTTTCTGTCCCTCGGACATAGATTCCGTTCACGGGAAATTGCAAGTAAATTTACGAAATCGAGCAAGAGCTTTCCAAAGCTGGTTATGGTGTTTGTTTTACCCTCTCATCATACTTCCTACCCACCTAGTTGAAATTTATATCCGGAGCAATAACCGAATTGAAACATTCAGTAAAAATGAAACCCTCGCTTTTGTCCTAATTTTCTTCATCGTGTGCTTACTAGGCGCAGTGTTCCTTGGTCTTATGATTTTTTGGCCGGAATCTATGTGTCAAGTTTTAAACGGGATTTACAAATGCATCGAAACTTCTACTGGTAAATTGTATTTTATTTCAATATCAATTTGGTAGAAATTGTTTTAAGTTAATTTGACATTTTCCAGAATTACACATGCCGGAATTACGGCGGCTTCAGCTGAAATCAAGACTACAGTTATTCAACGCAAGTATTTCTATATCAACCAGCATTTCTTTTTTAATTTCGGCTATCAATATTCTTCTATGTTTCTTTTTCCCAAATGGTGTTGCGTTTCCTGCATTTGGAGTCCCAAAATTATATTGGTCCTGGCAACTAAACCTTCTTTTATGCGTTTGGTTTTCCCGTTTTGCCGTCGGTGTTATTTTCCTCTTGAACTTTTTCCTCATCCATGGAATAGGCTATTTTTGCTTTATTTACCCCATCGTCAAAAACGAATTGAGGTTGGGAATGAGACGCTACTGTACCTCCGCAGGACTTCGAAAGCCAACAAATCTCATAAGCACATGGAGGTCAATTGCGGTGCTGGTTAAAACAGCTAATGCGGTAGTAGGCGCTATTTTGATTCCGTTACAAATGGGAGTACGATCCTTATTATGTGCTGCTGTGTTGCTCTGATTCATCACTGGAACATATAGCTTGTGGATGAAAGTTGTTTTGGGTTTCTTTATGGCTTCAGCTCTTGGCTACTCCGTTATGCTAGAGGTGGGTGCCCTAACGCATCGTCATAGTATAATCACTCGCAACAGCTGGCGACTAAGTATATGGAAAAAGAGGCAGGATATGGAGTACATGAAACGGTTTAGACGTTCCTGCCCACCATTAAGTTTCGGCAATGGCCATGCGTATGTAATGACCCCAATGTTAGTTTTACAGTTTCTCAATAGCTTAGCCAAAATTGTTTAATAGCTTTAATCACATACGCTGACGTTTTTAGGCTATAATTTAAAATATTGGCTTATGGTTTGAGAGCAATTTGTGCAGTGCTCATAGAAAGAATGCCTTGGTGTAAAAAATAAAAATTATATAAATGTTACTCAATTTTTATATGTCATAGTCATCCAGTTATAAAGTTACATAATAAACATGTAATTTAAAACATACATATAAATCAGTTTCCCACTGTAGTAAATTGAGCCCTATACATTCTAAGCACTTTCATACCTTCTTTTATTAAGTGTAATTCTATTATAAGATAGGTCTGTTAGGCTGTCTTAAAGATGTTTACCATAGAGAAAGCAAAGTTGTATCAGAAAACACTGACACAAATTTATTATTAAGTTTCTAGAGTATCTCGTCTTGTATTAACATTATTTCTGCATCATGCACGAAACGTGCATATAAACGTAGATATTCAGTATGTACTAATTTTCCGTGTTTATTATCATTTTACTTGCAACACTTCAATCTCATTCTAAGCTTCATCAAAAAAGACATACTCAGTTTTGTTTAATTCCTTGAAAAAGCCAGCCATTTCCGCAAATGTGGGTCGTTGTGCAGGATCCAAATTCCAGCAATCAAGTAACTTCATATAACTAAAAATTTACAATTGTAAATTTGTATCATGTATAATAATACAGTTTCAGCATTTAAATACATGAAGATGTTTTACATTTCCTGAGAAGCAAACTCAGGCTTGCTGAGTCTCAAGCCATTTTTCAGTTCATCAGAGAATTCCTGAGTCCAGTTGATAGTACAATAAGGTACCTTACCTGCAAGTATGTAAACGAAGTTCAATATGTTAAATTTAAAAAATATTTAGAACGAATATATTATAAAAGTGAATTTTTGTTTTTAGTACATACCCAAACTAAATATTTCCAACCGTTACACCGTAACTCCACACATCTGATTTCGAAGTAAATTCCATTTTCGTCATGGACTCGTACGCCATCCATTTCCAAGGAAGCGGTTCTTCTTGTGAGGTCTTCACGTATTTTTGATAGTCGTACAGCTTACGAGAAAGTCCAAAATCTGCGATTTTGCATGTGTAATCCTCATCCAGTAAAACGTTTCTGACGGACAGGTCGCCATGAACGACATGCTTTCTCTCAAGGTGTTCCATTCCACTAGCAATTTCCAAAGAAAATCTGCAGAGATCTTCATAAAATACAGCACAATCTCCTTCTGATGTAGTCAGCAAAGCATGTTCATCTAGTGACGCAACCACCTTATCCTTTTTTCTTAAAACCGCTTCCAAAGATCCATTGGCACAAAACTCAGTGGCGATGTACAAGACCCCTAAAAATTAAGAGATAAGTTCAAGGCAAAACTTAAATTGATTCATAGAATTTTATGCGCCTGTTACCTCTCTGTATTTCATTGGTATAAGCTCCAAGAAATCCCACTACATTTGAATGCTCCCCAATATAACAAAGCACCTTGATCTCAGATAGAACGCTTTTGAAGCAAGCTTTCGAGCAGTTTTTATTCGGTGTTTTAATTGCGGCTGGTATTTCTTTGACAGTACCTCTGTACACAGTACCAAAGTTTCCTTTTCCCAATATTATTTGAATATCTGCAATATTTAATGCATTACTTATGTATTCCAAACAAGCCTTTTTCAATTTGGAGTTTTGCAAAATATCTTTACCCAAATGTAATTCCGAAATATGAAGCTTGTATTCTGTGTTAAACTTCATATACTCTGAGTCACCTCCAGACCCTTCCGCACTAGGTGCTGCAGCACCAGATGACCTTCCGTTTAGGAACTGTTTTACCTCTTCATCCGATAGAAACTGACGTAATTTTCTGTACCTCAGAAAAAAGTACGCGCTCAGTGCAAGACAAAGTACCAATAAACCCCCAGCGGCTGATAGTAAAAACGCCTGTGAATTTTCACCCGATTCACTGATAGATTCGTTTTTGAGTGGTTCAGGTCTCCATGTTATTCGATTGAACAATTCTGTTTCAAAATATTTTGCCCGGTTAAATTTTGCCTCAATTAAATTTGTGTGAAAACTTAAGCTGATATATAAGTTTAGCTTACCAGCCTCCTTTTCAACGAACATAAAGGGATCACTCAGTTTGCTGAAGTTTTGTATTTTCCACCACCCATTGTTTGCAGTTTCTCCATCAAAAGCATCAATTATTAAATATTTGATGTCGTAAGCAGTTCCAAACTGCATAAAATGGGAAATGGTTTTCATATAGGTTTCCGAGAACTCTCTGTTTATCCATGGTAAATCCGTCATGATAACTCGAGAATACAGTTCCAACGTTGGTAAAAATTCTTGAAATGCCTTTTTGAGGTACAATTGGGAATCCAAAACGTTGCCCATGGTTTCCATAAATTCCAAATTTTTAACTTCATGCGTTTCCTGGCAAACTAAATAGTTCGCCCTTTCCAAGAAAGACAAAATCGGATGACTAGATTCATTTCGAAACACAAGATACTTAATAGTTTCCATGCAGCATGGGTACTCCAAAACGATTCCGATTTTAATGTTTGTACGCTGTGCTTCAACTAACAAAATTTGTTCACTGAAGACAACATTGGAGAAATCTTCAATGCACCTGAAACCATTCTTTGAAAAATCAAAATGTATTCCTTGGATTGCCCTGAACTTACTTTCCTTTAAGTCTTCAAATATGATGGACAGTTCTTTCCTCGTCATGTCGTTGGCAGATAGGCGTATATTGTAGTTTAGCAAAACTGTGTTATCTAAGTCAAATAAATTGTTTTGAGATTCCAACCAATTGCACGCCACAACCAAGTCCCTGGTATTATTTTGGAGCACAATTTCCACTGTTCCAAATCTATGTAAAATTAACTGTAGCATAATTTTGTACTCGTCAGTCGTTATCGCTTCGTTTTGTCGAATTAAATTTGTAGAAAAGACCGCCCCAACATTTGAATTGTGAAAATATTTTCCATGGGTATCGGGCCGTACCTTTGCCCAATTAATACAGGGGTCAACTTTCCAATTATTCATGTTGTTTGGATAGTTCCGGAATACGAAGTAAGGGTGCAATTCTAATAGCTCATGAAGATCATCATACGAACTACCAGAGATGGGTCTGACGTAGGTTAGCCATGATAATTGTTCTGGAATTGCTGGGATATCAATTGCTGACTTTAGAACTATTTCAAGGTTGTTACACTTTGCCCAATTAGTTATGGCTTACATAGTATTTCATTTAGAAAGGAATCTGGTCATTGCAAAAATTTGTAACTGGCACAGAATAGTCTTCATTACAATCTATAATGTATTCTACTTGTGTCTCTTAAACAACACCCAATCTTGCGCAGGTTCCATTGTCAAAAATCAGTCACCATTATTCCTTCATGTTGCTCTATTAGCGCATTCCTTCTAATTGTTATCTATCATTACATATATAATGCTATATTGGCCTGAACATCAACTTCTCTTCTTCTATTCATCATGTTTATAGGCTTGTTATGCAAAACATATTAAAGTTACCTATCCATTTTTTATTGTTATGCTTGCAGGCATCAACGACAATTTCCTGGCTACTGAGCTATTGAGATTCGTAAGATTTTGCTGAACCGCACAACCAACTTTAAAATTTGCAACATCCGTTTCGCAAATTTTCTCAATGGGCCCATCTGCTACTACGGTGTCGGGTTTAATATAAAATAACAAAGTACCAACGAAAACATTGCAAAAGGGGTTATTTGCTTGCCATTGTTTAATTCCAATTCTGCTACATCGCGCAGGCTTCTTTCCATTTCAAAGACTTTCAGAAAAAATTCTAGTTTATTGGTGTTAGCTAATTATTTAATAAATTTTCTTGATAACCTGTGGGGATTTCCTGTTCTCCAAACACGTTTCCAGTCATCTTTGAGATAAAAACCACAAATGAATTTTTAAAATATTTTCGTTCAAATATTCGGTTTGAAACCATTTTTCTTACCGTAATGAATAAACACGGAGTTAAAACCGCTTGGAAATTTCTTCCATTACACCAGGATTATAGAAGTCCCACTCGTCTATATCATCGGCGAGCATAGTGAACCCTTTTGTTGAGGAGTTTTCACGGGATACTTTAAGTGATGGTGCTGGAACAATTAGTCCGAAATCCTGAGATTGGCTTTTAGCCAATTTTTCACTGTAGCTGGCCAGTAGTTGCTGGTGGCAGTTGTCTCCAATAGCTTCTACAGCTGGGTAATATAAAGTTATTGGTATTGTTTGGCTTGATCCTTTGAGGAACTTATTTTCTATTTCCTTCTGTTGGCCTGAGTGATAAAACTTCAATCGTCTTTGAAATAGGCCAAAAGATTCCGTTACCCCAGCAGTGATTCCAAATGAGAAGTGAACAATAAGAAAGGGAGGAAAAGAACCAGATATCCAAAGAAAATGACGAAAATGCTCGCAGTCATAAAACCTTCATAATAACCAACGCTGAAGAGGGACCTGCAAATTTCAGCCGAGAAAAAAATCCGAAATTCAACATCTTTATTTTGTCACAGGTTGTGCTTTGGAAAGTTGAATAATAGCTGGGGTGCCAAAATCTTGTATCCAATTGAAGTCTAGCAGATCGGCTGTCAAATTTTTACTTGGTATATATGTGGTAACCTGTGATAAAAGCACTTTTTATTACACCAGTAGGTTGCCAGTAGAATGTCTTTAAAATTTTTTAAAATATCAAAAAATACTCACGTGATGGACAAAAACAAGTCAACGTCTGTACGGTTTATGGTTGTAGTCAGTAGTTTCTCCACTTTAGGAAAACTACTCGCACAATCCAGCAGTATATCGCAATCTGGATAATTAAGAAATATGAGCCGTAAAAATATTTTCAATGTATAATTTTTTCAATGATGTGTATTATTTCATTTTCACTAACCAAGATTGTAGAGTAAGAGAAGCTTTCGTTCCTTGTTATCTTTCTGAACTGT